>VZTT01075292.1:74723-85084 GCA_013400855.1 Buphagus erythrorhynchus | reverse complement strand
GGGAAAAAAAAAAAGAAAAAAAAAAAGAGGCAGCTAATTTGGGTCTGGTGTCTCTGTAGCAATTACAGGGATCTGCAGGAAATGGGTTATTTTCTCCAGCCTGCAGAAGTGTATTTACTTCTAAACAGATGGGAAGTGGGGAAGGCTCGGAGCTCCAGATGAATATCTTGGCAGTCAGCAAAGATGGGAAGGGGTCTTGCAGAGGCCTTACAGCATTTATTAAACTCCTACTGTTGTGCCTGTGTTCTTATCTGATTGCTTGACCTTGGCTGAGCTTTCATAAGACACAAAATTGCATTTTTTTCTGAATGTATTGTATTTAGAATTAGAGGCAATATTTTCAGCCGAAGGATTTTGGTATTTTGCTGAATTTTTTTGAACATGGGATGTTCAAACCTCTTGGGGTGATTTCAAGACTAAGCCACAGAATCCTGAGAATGAAAATGTGGAAAATAAAGGCATAAGGGGACAGCCACAGATCTGGAGTGGCTTGAGAAAGTTATGATGGGAAATTATGACAGGGCAATGGAATATTTTCCATGCAGATGACAGAGCTGAAAAACAGATCATCATGAAGAGGAGAGCTGAAAAGAAGTAAACCACACTGAAACAGGAGAATAAAACGAGCTAAAGGATGGAAGTGATGCTGTGATATGTCATTCTGAAATTGTACAGAACTACAGTGTAATGACAATGTCATATACAGAATAGGCATGGGAATGTGGTATATCAGCCTATGGTCAATATGTGAGAATTTCATCTCTTTCATATACAAGTTTTGTTGTTGCCTTCACTTAAAAAAAGGAGCAAGCTCTTGTAATACATACCAGGGAACTATACAGCTTTTATGGACACAAATCAAAATGAAATGCTTTATTTGTGGCCATGGGAAGATTATTGTTATTTCAAATGGACCTCAAAACAGACCTGATACTTCACCATCCATCAGTTTGTCTCTGTGATGTTTTTTTCTTAAGGAGTCTCAGGACAGGGCTACAATGTTTTGTACCTGCATTTACATCTCTTGCCTCTGTACCCCTGCATTTAAGTTCTCCCTGTGATTTAGGCAGGTCTTGCATGTAACAAGTCCCTTAATTTCTCTCTAGAATGCCCTAGAGCTGTCTGATAGCCAGTTATGAACAGAAAATACCTATCTGATTATCATCTTGTCCCTTCTGTTTCATTGTCTGCTTCTTCAAGCACTTATTAAAGCTGCTGTGCTGTGAAACAAGGGAGATACTTCTGTTAAAGGAGCAGATAAATCTGTTAGAGCCAATTTGTGATGGTCATGGATTTAGAGTTCAAATCCTTCTGGCTCCCCTACCAAGAAATAATTCAGCTGTGAGGCTAAAGCTACCAGAAGTTACTTTTTCTGGTAATTTGCATACACTGTGAGGAGGCCACACTGTAAGGCAGCGAGTGCCTGGGGTTGAACTGTTGTCTCTTGAAAGTGCTGAGAAAAAATGGCTGCTGCAATCTCTAGTCACTCTTAAAGACCTCCATTTTCCTCCAGACTTCTCAATTCTTAGGTGCTCTTTTATGTTTACATATTTCCACCTTTCCAAGTCCAAATTCTGAAGGCCTGGTAAGGGGCAGTGTATTGTTGGATCAGCTGGTGAGAACTTCAGCACAAGAGGTCCCAAGGACAGGTATCAACTCAGCCAGGTTTCCTTGGCAGTGGCACCGAGGAGTTCAATGCAAAGGGAAAGATTTTTTTCAGGCTTTTTCCTGCTTCTCTCAAACTCATTTTCTATTCAGTTCAGGCTGTATTAAAAACCTACCAGAAGTGTAAGCAGCAAGAATAGCTTTCACTGAACAGCAAAATTGTTCTTCACACAAATGCTAATGCCCTCTTGGTGAGGGAGAATTGTGTTTTCTCTACAAAGGGCACACCTGTCCAGATGTACCAATTTTCAATACTGAGGAACTCTTGCTTTTTTTCTGCTGCACAGTCCTGGAATGTTTCATGTGTCCTGCTTGGCTTAAGCAGGTTTTCTATTCTAACATGTTCATCTGAGGTTAACTTGGGGTCCCCCATTGTGAGAAACAATGCAACTGAATCCAAATAGGTGTGTCAGACTAAAATGTACATTCCTGGCAGAGAAAGACCAGAGTAAGGAAGCAAAGGGCAGGTGAGGAACCTGCAATCCTTTTCAGTCTTTTAAACCATCACTTGAGTCACTCTCAAGGGGAGAACCCGCTGTCTCCGTGGCAGTATAAACAAAATCACCTCTTCCTGAAGTAGCTGCTGTGTCTGGACTTCCAGTTGTTTCAGTGCCTGAATGCCCTAGGCTTATATATTGATACTAAAAAATCTTTACGAAGTGCATCATTAGAATTGTAGTCCATCTGTAATAGTAATCTTTCCTGTTCAGTGTTCAACATGACTTTTTAGTAATTTATGATGCAGCACGTTCACTGGGAAAGGGAGAGTGGTGTTAAAAAATAAAAATCATATTGACAAACAAAGACCAGAACTTCTGAAAGTTTGCTTTGAATGCTGGACACTCAAACAGTAAACTGATACTTTCTGAGGGTTGGAAGAGAGTTAGAGAGCGTTCAACCACTGATAGGTTCCATGGGAAAACCAAGCTATTTTTGTTTTGTTATGTCAATGTAGATTTGATATCTTAAAGTAGAAGGAATTGAAAAAAAATTTCATCAATTTGCACATACTAATTTTGACAGTCACCTTTACTAGGTTTTGAAATTCTAGAGTGAGCAGCTGCTAACAGCTGCTAAGCCCTTTGTTCTTAATTTTAAGGTGATAAGGAAGAGGAGAAAGCAGAAGGAAAAGGTTTTGTATTTCACTGATCCAGTTCACTGGGGTTCAGGCTATGATATAATGAGCCATGGTTTCCTAGTTGCTGGACATTTTGTCTTGCATGTTGTTAATTTTCCTAAAATTTGAACAAGGTGATATTTACTTAAGATCTTTCCTTCCTGCAAAGAATGTGACATTTGTAAGACAAGAACAACTTGTGTCTTGATTAGCTCTAATTGCGTGCTTGACTCTGAAAGGAGTATATATTACATTTTTTCAGTTAGACACTTCTGCTTGCTAATAATGTTTGAAAAATGAACAAGTTATAAATACTGTTCTGCCTGACAAACTAAATATCTCCTTGCTTTTTTCTTTATTTTTCTGTGTTCCTTTGGTTGCGTGGGTTTTTATTTGTTGGTTGGTTTTGCTTTGTTTTGTTTTTAATTTGAACAACCCGCAGTTTTGGATTTTTGTTTCTTTTTAATAGCAGTCCTTCAAGTTCTAATGTAGTAAAGTGAATTAAGGAAGTAGGTATGAGAGTGTGTGACTAAATAAAAATTAATCCATTCAATTGCTTGAAATATGCTTCATAATATTTAATAGAGGTGTACATTATCCTAAAGTACCTCTAAAATATTATTATAATTAGATCCGTATCTAACTGAGCACTAACCTTTTTAGGCTTCTCATTTGTTTTTAATTTGTATGCAAAACTTGGTGTTTATCAGATAGGCTCTGAAGGCATAATTACAGAGGTATCATTTAAAAACAACAGTGCTGAACTCTGTGGGACTAAAAGTGAATCAGCACAGATCACAGCTTTTACTTTAGATGCTGGATAAATGATGGACTCCAATCAAAGTATTGCCTAGCAAGCTTTTGTTGCATGTACAAAAAGGGAGCTGTCTTTTGTCTTAGGTTTGTGGGAGCTTGGAGAACCTGAGCATCATACTGTATCTTACTTATTTATAATTCTCTATTTAGCAATCAACAGATTATCTTAAAATACGAGGGAATCGTATGAATGAAAGCACATTAAAAAAGACACCTTTGAAGAGTGAATTTGTAGAGATGTCTCAGAGAATGTGTGTGTTTAAGCCACATGTGTAGGTAATGTGTGTATATTGTCCATGCACACTTGGGAGGTCAAGTGGGTCAGTGCACCCCCCTCCCTTCTGCTCTGAAAATTCTAGAATGCTGAGAAGAAAACAAGTGAAATTAATTGGATTTACATGATAGATTTGTTTCATGGTTAGGGAAGGTCTGTCTCCCTTAAGACAAAACCTCTTGTATCACGAAGTAGAAGGAACAGTGAATTAAAGTTCTTCTAAACTTGTCCAAGCCAGGCTTAGTTGAACATCAGGGCGCCTTGTTCAGTTAAAGAGCCTGGGGCCTGGTCATGCAGCAAGGCTTCCACAAACCCAGGGACACACTCTGTGTTTTGGAGAGCAGTATCTGTGCATTGTAATCAGCAATAATGAGCAAAACCCACTGAAGACTGCCAGGTGCAATATCCAGGCATTTACAGCACCAACTGCAGTTATCTTCACAGATTTTTATTAATTGTTCCTGTTTTGGTTGGTAGTTGAACTTTTTGGGCCATTGGTAGGCTCTAAGTAGAATTTTTTGCATTCCTCAGAGGATGGGTTCACATGCCTTGGGTAGGCTTCTGTAGAGTGCAATTAATATGATCTTATTTTCTTCTCTAATTATTTTAACGTAACAGGCAATTTTCATATCCCCTAAGTACTGTAACAGGCAATCTCATTACTTTTCATCAGGCTTGTTTACAGAGAAATAAAGCAGCAGCAGAATAAACAACACTGAATGAACCAGAAACTGAAGTATTACCTACTCTGAGTATTCAGAGCCACAAACTCAAACCACAGATCATGAGTTTACCTTAAGAAAAGGAAGTTATTTTTATTGATACGGTTCTTTACCTTTCAGCGTGTGAAGAGTTGGGAAATTTTATATAGCTTGTGTATCTCACTATGAAGGTTAAGTTCTAAATTTAGTGCAAGCTGAAGTTATTAAAACCCCAGTAAGACGGGCTTTGGAAAATACCAAGGAACTTGGTAAACTGATGATGTCCATATCTTCCTTTAGTGCTGTGCCCTTTCTCTCTCTTACCTACCAAATCTTAACTTTTCTTACTTGCTTTGTTTTGTAGTTTTCCCTCTATTTCTGTCTTGGGAAGGAGGAATCCTTCTTTTTACTGGCCATATTAATAATTTGTGTAAGCTCTCCATCTTCCAGTTACGTTGATGTTGGCTGCCATTAGTCTATTATCTCATTCACCTTTGCTGTTCTTTGCAGTCCACTTTGGCTGTCCCTTTGGCTGCTTTTCACTGAGATGCCCTAATGCTGTCTTCCCTTAAGTGCTATATCCCAAAATAGGCTTTCAGATACAGGGGAGTCTGGTGGTGTTGAGACAAACAGTGAAACCACACTGTGTGGTTCTGAATTTTGAGTTTAGTTGTCAGCCCTGGATACTGAAGCAGTTCTGCTGCTGCAGGGACTGTGACTGTGGCTCAGGGCTGTCCAAAGGCTGGTCCTGCCAAATGCTGCATGAGCCCTGGCTTGCCTCATGGAATGAACCTGACGTGTTTGGATAAAGTGCACTTCCCTGGGATATCATAAGCCAGGGCCACAAGATTTATAGATCTGGAGGGAAGAGGGACTTGTGTTGT
The DNA here is from genome assembly GCA_013400855.1 of Buphagus erythrorhynchus. Lineage (NCBI taxonomy): Eukaryota > Metazoa > Chordata > Aves > Passeriformes > Sturnidae > Buphagus > Buphagus erythrorhynchus. Next base: position 79,627 of record VZTT01075292.1, on the reverse strand, counting down.
GTCTGAGAGCAAGGAGAAGGCCTTATTTACTCTGCTAGCTTGATTTTCCCAAAATGTAGTGTGTAGAAACTGAAGACAAACTATGTATTTCATTTGTATTCTGTATTACTGGTATCTTGGGATTAAAATGGGGTACCAGTTAAAAAACCCGCAAAAACCAGTCACAAGCTGATGTTTTCAATGGTTTTCTCCTGATTTTTCTTGAGTACAGATCTTCTTGTCACATCTGCAGCTGCCAGAATCCTGTCCACAGTGTTCTGGTAGCTGAAGGCACAGCACAGGCTCAGCAGAGGTGTGCTGGCAAAGCCCTTCCTGCAGATGCAGCCATGCTTAATTTTATTAGCTTGGCGTGTGTCAGGCAGGACATTCTTCAGCCGGGGGGCTGCAGTCCCATTGTTCTGCTGCCATTACAGCACTCCCAGCTGCACAACTGGGAATTTGAGGCATTCAGTGGTCAGTGGTGCAGCATCAGGGACATGCCCATGTAATCTCAAGTCCCAGAGCCTTAGGAAGTGTGTAAGAAAGGTTTAAAAGCACAAATAATACCACTCCCCCCCATCCCTCAGCTCCCCTTCTCTGTGTCCTGCTGCATTTTGTGGTGCTGTGCTGAGCCAAGCACACCTCGAGCTGTCTGGTGTGTGCAGATCATGTAAAAACATAACATCAAAGTGCCTCTTAGGGCACAGGAAACTGCTCATGAGCAATGAGGATGTAATCATGGGGTTTTGATTCCTGTCCCAGGCGTGTTGCAATAGAAATTCCTGTTTCCATTTCAAACAATTTGTTTCTATGGAGTGCTGTCACGCTGTGCACAGTGTTCTCAAATTATTGAAAAATCCAACATTCACAGCCTGCATCAGCTTCAAATATGAGTAATATTATTCCAGTGACTAATCCAGGCATACCTGTCCTCCACAGAGATGGAAAGCCTGTGCTGAGACTGCTTTAATCCAATTGCTGATTTTTATGGTCTCAAAGTCCCTAGAAGTACCTGACTGAAATCCAGATGTGCCCCACATACTGAGTTTTGCATGTAAATCTTTAAATTAGGTGAAGGATTGAAGGATACAGACAGATTCCCTTGGGATTTAACAATTTGCTAAAACTAAAATGGTTTGTTCATTGCAGGAATTGTTTTCTATTTGAAATCTATTTTGCACTGCGTAATGCAGCTGTTCTCATTGAAAATGTAATACATGCTGCACATAATTCCAGGTTTTCTTCTTGCTTTTTTATCCTTCCTTCCTTTGTTCTGTGGTGTGGGTTTGTTTTGCTCAAAGAGAAGTGGATGATAATCTCTTCAAAGAATAATTAAAATAGGCAAAAGACCAATTTGCCATATAGCTACCATTGCACTTTGGTTGAAAAACTAGCACATTGATATTTTCTAATTGTTGGAACGAGAGCATTTTCATATATCTTAAAAAAACCCTTTGAGTGATGCCAAAATGCTACTGCAGTTTTGGCAGAGGCTCTCCTGGGATCAAGTCCTCGTTCTTTGTTAGTGGTAGGAGAAATGATATGTTCACACAGGGGGAAGAGACTTCCTGAGAGATACTAGAAGAAACAACTCAAAACACAGAAGAATTTAAACCAAAAATTTCTAACTGAAATTTTAAAAAATTAATAGAGAAGAATATATCTAAAAGAAAAGTGAAATTTACATTTAATGTTTAAATGAAATACTGCTGTATCAGACTTGGTTCTTGGACTTGTCTGTGAAATGAGCAGTGTGTGTTTTGTTTATTTCTGCAGAATTATATTTTTATATATTATTTATTTATTTCTGCAGAATAATATAATTTCATAAAACTCTTCTGAGTGAAGTATTTCCGATTACATTACTGAATGGCTCTGTGTAATTATTTAAGTAAATTAAAGAAAGATGTTGGTTAAAAATTGAATGGTACTACAACAGAAGACTAATACCAGATACAGCCTGAAAAGCAAGAGCAGGGCTTAATATAATTTATAAATTTCATGGATGGGGAACATGGGATGTATTGATCATTCAGTTCTTAGTAAAGGTTCTTAATAAGCTTACTGTATGTACCTGGCTGGTAAAAAATCGTTATTTTCTGATGTGACAGAAGTAATAATAGGTTGTTTCTTTTCCTTAACCATCACATCTTGTTACATACATTGTTTGATATTTATGCTAATGAAAAAAATTTCTTTTTTATACCTTTTTCCCTCTCCAAGTGGCCTTCCTATTATATTTTATCACTGTGTAATTCTTGAGGGAAAAAGCTCTGTGACATTCCCAAGCAGTGTATCAGTATATGCTAGATTTTTTTATTCCTAAAATGTATTACTATTTGCACTTGTTAAAGTATTTCTATTGTGCATATTAGTGTACTGCTGTTCTGACATTTGTGTGGCACTCAGGCTGACTGTTTGTGTATTGAATTGTCCAAAACTAAACAATTCTTCAGTTTAGGAGTACAGATTTTTCAGGGCAGGAAAGCACTACTTGGGCAATTTAATAATGTACTAATTTCAAGAAATCCTGAGCAGTGAGGGAAAGGCACACTGGTTGGGATATTTCTTTAGATCCAGCCAGCTACACACAGTCCCTTTGACCTTTGCTAGAACCCATACAAATATGTTCGTTTTCTTACTTCAGCTGTGCAGGGAGCAATCCATAGCCCTTGCTGCATGGCTGCTTTGGGTCAGCAGATTTCCTTCAGCTCAAAATAAAATAAAAATTGCTGTGTAATAAAAGAAGCTGCTTGGGTATTTTTGGTACTGTGAGTAGGCAGAGGATGGCTCTCTTCATGCAGCTGAGATGTTAAAGTGTGTTAAACCCCCCGTGTGTGGCAAGAGCCCACAGGACTTGGGGGAACCCAGAATGGGTGGGGAACAGCCCTGGCAGTGATTCTAGCACCTCTGCTCTGGAGAAGAAGAATGAAGACTGAATACTTCTGAAAGAAGTGACAGTAGTACAGACAGTGTAGTAAATATAAATACATTGGCTTTATGTCATTCTGTACCCCAGAATTTACAAGACAGGATGTGTTTCTGTTCAGAGGGCTTATTTGCTCTTGGAACAAGTGAGGGAATTCTGTGGAAAACAGGACAAACTTGGAGGGCTCAAGAGCCAGGCCCAGCTGTGTGCAAGGAAAAAGGAAGTGCAGGTGCACTGATGGGTTGGTATTTCCTGCCTGCAGGTGCAAGATGGGGAAAACTGTGCTGGTAATAAAGAATTTCCCTCTTTGTTTGAGAAGGATCAGATCATGTGTGAGCCACCCGTGTTAATGGGTCTGTGCATGTTAAAGATAATAAAACAGTGCTGCTTTGCAAAATGAGGAGAAATTTACACTCTGAGGCCTCATGCTCCACTTTTACTAGCTCTAGCAGATCCTGATGACGGCACATGAACTTCTAGTTAGATGGAAATTCAAGAATCTGAGAGGTGTTGGTGTGAATTAGAATGAAAAAAACAATTAAGTACTTTTGAGATTTCTGACATATTTTCACGTTGAATTAGAATATTTTGTTCTAACTGGTTTTTGTCACATGCTGTCTTAGTAATTAAACCTTCAACAATATGTATTATCAAAACTGATTTTTGAAATGTCATTTAAATCTGTAAGATGGCAATAGTGTATTAAAATCGTAATGAGAACATTGTAGTCTAATCCAAATGTTCCAGACTTTTTACTGAGATATTGTGTATATATTTTTATTTTTATTTTTAAAATTAATTTCGTTAATTGCAATTTTCTGTTGAAAAAAATCCCTCCATGTGTTTTTGACCAGTTCTGAGTACCTTGAGAATAATTTCAAAGATTGGTTCCTTTGCTCAGGCCCAACCGTGCCATTAGCACGATGGTGGTCAAAAAGTATCATCACATCTCATCTCATCTCAGACATTAAACACAGACTAAAAAGGTAATCTAGCAGCAATAGATGGAGTTAGTAACAGTGCCAGTGCAATACTTGGTAGCTGTTGCTAATTAAATAACTTAATTAAGTTGTCAGGACAGAATGTATATAATCCCTGTGTCCGTTGTTATCATCTGGCTGCTTGGGCAGATCAGTGTCTGGTGTGTGCCATGCAGGATGTGGTGTGCACCCCTTGTTTTTCCTTTCAGTTTCCTGAGGTATTTCTGCATTCTCTCCAAATACAGCAACCAAAAAACAGGTGCAAACTCTGACTTGTCCCATAGGCCCAGGGGCTCTGGTGGCACCTGCAGAGTGTCAGGAATTTCAGGGCAGAAGTGGTTCTGAGCAGTGTGACTGCAGTCACCAATTGTGTTTGAATGTCTGGTGGCCATAAAGCACCGAAAGGTCAGGGTGTGTCACTGCTGAGGAGTGCTGCTCTCTGCCCAGGATTGCTGGCAAAGCAGCAGTGACAGCTCACTCACACAGGGCTGCACTGGCACTCCCAGCTCCAGTGGCTTCTGGGGAGAGGGAAAAGCTGGGCTTCTGCCTCTGCTGGGTCACCAGGGAGTGCTCTTGTGGGCCATACGAGGTCCCTGTGAAACCTGCTCTGCACTCAGGGGCTGTCTCTGGGAGTGTACTGCATGTCCCTGGGAATGTACTGCATGTTCCTGGAATGTACTGCATGTCCCTGGGAGTGTGCTGCATGTCCCTGGGAATGTGCTGCATGTTCCTGGAATGTACTGCATGTCCCTGGAATGTACTGCATGTCCCTGGGAATGTACTGCGTGTTCCTGGGAATGTACTGCATGTCTCTGGAATGTACGGCATGTCCCTGGGAATGTACTGCGTGTCCCTGGGAATGTACTGCGTGTCCCTGGAATGTACTGCATGTCCCTGGGAATGTGCTGCATGTCCCTGGGAATGCACTGCATGTTCCAAGTGCTGCATGTCCCTGGGAGTGTACTGCATGTCCCTGGGAATGTGCTGCATGTCCCTGGGAATGCACTGCATGTTCC
>VZTT01075292.1:0-74684 GCA_013400855.1 Buphagus erythrorhynchus | reverse complement strand
TGTGCTGCAGGTCGCTGGGAATGCACTGCATGTTGCAAGTGCTGCATGTCCCTGGGAATGTACTGCATGTCTCTGGGAATGTACTGCATGTCCCTGGGAATGCACTGCATGTTCCAAGTGCTGCATGTGCCCTGGAGCCCTGCAGGAGTGGCAGTGGCAGGCAGGTGTTTGCCTGCAGCACTGTGCCAAGAGCTGCACAGACCTGCAGCAGGGGCAGCACAGCTGCTGCATGGGCCAAGGCCTTTGGAGACACCCCTGTGACTCCACAGAGAATTGTCTCAGCTAACTTCACCTCTCACAAACCCCTCTCTAAAGCCATTGGCTTTGAAAACCTTTGTGTAAAACTTTGACCACAAGAATTTTCCTGGGAATGACTAAAGTAAAATTAATTTCTAATACTCCTTTTTTTCAAAATCTGGTTTTGTGTGGTTTAATGTGCACAGCAGGTGGGCTGAAAATCTGGCCAAATTTTACTATCAGATGTCAAACAGAGGTCACATCTAATTTACAAACCTGTTTTTAAAATACTTGGGCAGATGTTCTTTAGGGGGATTTTAGAATAAGAGAGAAATATTTGATAGAATTTTATGTGAAAGAGATGTTTTCTGCCTTTTTAAAGAATATTTTGCTATTTATCATTTTGTTCCTTTTGGTATTGTGCTTTGCACATTAAAAATAGATGAACAGAGAACTATTCAGCTGAGCTACCCAAAGATGCAGGTGCCTGGTGCAGAAATCTGCCAGTCTCAAATTGATATAGGAAAATTCTCTGTGAAAGACTTTTTACCCCAAAATGGGTGAAGTTAACTGGAATGGGTCACATTTGTTTTCTAGCAATGGATTTTACAGTTGTACAGAAAAAAATCCTCCAACCTTATGAACATCAGCAACACATTTTGTAACTCCTACTTGATTTTACAAGCACAGGGGTTTATAAAAGGGAAGCTTATGAAGATTTCAGTGCTGCTGACTTCTCCCCATTATGCACTGAGTCTGTGGCACTGCTCCTGAGTCAGGCAGCTGCCCTTGGTCCCCCAGGAGTTCATGAGAAGACTGTGCCTCTGCAGGACCTTTGTGTCCCAGCCACACAGGCCGGGCCTCACTTGGAATTTGCCTTCCACAAAGTTTTTGATTGTGTTTGCACTCTGCATCTGGCATCGATAGGAGATGGGTCTGGGGAAGGCCAAGTGCTGCCCAGAAAAGATTGCTTTTGCCTAGGATTATTTGAGGACTTGGTGGAAACGTGGGATTTGGCAGTGTGTTGGAAGGGAAAGGTGATAAAATAATTATTTCAGTATCATGATTTAGGAAAGACAGCCAAATTACTGATTGTTGAAGCACTTATTTCACTTCTATGAATTTCTGTAGTAAGCAAAGGCTGACTTGAGAAGGAAGCTGCTTTGACGCAAATTGGGAAATAGATTAATGCTGCAGTGATTGCCCCAGAAAATGCTCTTGCTTCATGGTCAGCACAAGGCAGTCCTTTGTAGTTTTCCTGCTAGTTAAGCTCCTACCTTGCATTTCCTCTGTCACTGTTTTTACCCTTCCCTAGGATGTCAGACAGGTCACAGCTGAGGATGGTATTCCTGGCAGTACAGTGCCCTGCACAGGTTGGGTTTGGATATGTGGGAACACTGTCCAAAGTGTTCTGTGCAAGGAGGTCACTGAGAGCACTGTGCAGAGTGTTCTGTGCAAGGAGGTCACTGAGAGCACTGTGCAGAGTGTGCTGTGCAAGGAGGTCACTGAGAACACTGTGCAGAGTGTTCTGTGCTGGCTTGCAGAGCTCTGCACTGCACCCTGTGCCATGGGGCTGTGCCCCACTGGTCACACGAGCTCTGTGTGCCATGCCTGCCAACAGCCATTGCTTTTGTTCAGGCAGGGCTGGATTCGCTTTCTCTGTTTCTGCAGTGCAGATTGTCTTTAAATCTCATAACAGGGATAGTTTGAAGTTGGCTTATATAGAAATAATCACTGATGGTTTAAAAGAAAGTACAGTTATGAAGAACACTGTATTCAGAGGTAAACCTTGTGTTGATATTACTGAGAAGAGGGATGAGAAGAATTACCTTATGAACTACTCCAGAGGTAAGGTGGTGACTTGAGAAGAGTGCAGCAAGGAAAGGAGGAATAATTAATTTTAAGCTTGGGTTGTATCTGTAAGATAAACCACTTAGCATCCTAGATAGCCAGCTTTTTCAGTACATGCCATCATTCAGTTTCTGGAGGAAATGTAAAAATTGCAGTAGAGCTTTCAAAACACTCCAATAAATTAATTTTCTGAAAAGTAGTTATGTGCTTTGAATAAATAACACACTGTGTCTTTTTTTTTGTTTTGTTTTGTTTAAAAAGAAAAGCTTTAAAGACCAAAAATGAGAAGAGTAAAAGCTGTTTGCTGTTCAGAGAAGCTAATGCATTTGCTTGGGCTGATGATTTGCATTGAATTGTTGATATGTTCATTACTTCTTCATTAACAAATTATCTTTTTGTTCTTTAAGAACAATACATATAGCCTAATGGATTTTCAGTTTCTGAGATCCTTTATTTTCTGGTTTTTGTTCAATTAGTATGTGGTGTTTGCACATACTAATCCTGAAAGCATTCTAGGCTCAATCCTTCATCGACCTGTCCTTTGTGTTCCTTTCCACTCCTGGAGAGGTTTGAGCAACATGTGTAGCTGTCTGGTATGACCAGAGTCTCCAGATCAGGATCTGCACTGCTCCTGAGCAGCCTGCTTGTCACTGCTGCTGCATTTGCTGTGCCTGCTGCCCTGCCCCTGCTGTGCTGCCCCAGCTCTGGGGGCATTGCTGATGCCACAGCCCAGGAGTAAAGCCTGTGGGAGCTCTACAGAGATTTCAGGGCGAGGGCAGGGCAATCTTCAGCTCTGCAGCTTGTTTGGATAAATTAAGGAAGGTAAGGAAATTGCAGCTCAGCTAAAACATGAGAAGCACGATGAGATTGCTGGGACAGGACCTCCACTGAAAAGCAGCACAAGTGCACAAGTTGTAAGAAGGTTTTAAAAAGCTAAGCTTGTCTAGGTGTCTGATTGGAAAAAACGAGTGCAGTGAGAGCAGGAGTGTTTGGGAGCCTCAGTGCTCCATGTCAGAGTTGTGGGAATCTCTCCCATAATATAATTTATTGATGTACCTCTCCAGTGTTGTTCCCCTGGGCCAGGGCTCCTTTTAAATCTGCCTATTGTGCTGGGATTGTCACCCACTGGGTGCAGTGCAGCATCAGGGGAGCTGGTGGGACAGCTGCTTTTCCATTTCCTTGTCTCCTTTAGCTGGGCTGGCTCAGCCCTGCTGCTGACATAGCTGGTGGCTGGCTGGGCATTCCTCTGTGTGTGCATGGCTCAGCTGAGCACTTACTCCTGAGAGCTCTGTTATATGGAGATGGTAGAATGAGGATTGGCAGAGTCTATATCTGTTTTCATTTTATTCTGTAATCAGCAATGTGCTTGCTCAGTGGATTTTCTAACATTGAAAATATATTCAAAAATGTGTTTTATACTGATTTTATGGAATCTTCTGCTTTGATGGACAGAACTGTATGTCCTTTCAAATTTTTTATTTTTCTTCAGTGTTGGAGAATTATGAATACCTCTCAGCTTCATCTCTGAATGTTTTTCCTCAATCAGAGCCAACTCTAACTTGATGGAACAGGTGGTTGCTTAAACAGCAAATTGTTTAACATAAAGCCCTGGCCAAGACAAAGCTTCTTTTAATTAAACAGTTCAAAGTGCCCCTGCCAGCCATCTTTTCCCTTGTTCAGCACTGCACCACCACTTTGGACAGAATGTGCAACAGTAAAATAAAGCACATCTCCAATGTTAACCCTGTTTCATCTGGATCACCCAAACTTTTCTTGGATGTATTGTGATATTAAGGTGCCATAAGTCTGGATGGGACCTGCTTTTCCTGATTTTCCTACATGTCTTTTGATGTTACCAATCTCTTCTTGTTTCAGGGGGAAAACCCCAACTCAAGCATGTGGTTCCACCTTCCCATTGCAAAACACTGTCACTTGGGGATTTCAAAGCCAGGGCATGAAGGATTGCTTGGCTTGCATGAGACTGAAACACCAAGTGAAGAGGGGCACTAAGAGAGAGGCTCTTTGTGCTGTCCCCCTTACCTTGTGTCAGTAGCTAATTTTTAGGAGGTTTTTGACCTGCAAGCCATTATTGAGCTCCTGGATACTGGCTGATAGAATCAGTATTTCCAGTGCAACAGGTGACTCCTCCATCACCTAAGCAGACAGTGCTCCAGTGCCCATGTGATAGATAGCCCTGTTAATCATGAACATCTCATAACCCTGGGGCATTACAGGCTCTGGAAACCAGCTGGTCTGTAGGGTATGTTAAAATCTCTGGTTTTGGCTCTTCCATATTTGCAGAAGTATTTGCTACGAGTGTAAAGCAGATGTGCCAAGAGGCACAACTGGCAGAGTGAGGTGCTAGTTTTCAGCTTTGAGAAGTGCAATATAATTCCAAGTATTTATGGTGACCCACTTAGAAAAAATGCTGTGCTACTATTACCATGCTGTTGATGTAGATGTGACAAATATAAAAGCACTCTGATACCTTTATATTATAAAATACCATCTCTATTTTTCTGGGCAAAGTACTTTTCTCATGTACCAGTTAATAGGGTATGCAAAGAGGTTTGTTACCAGGTATCTGACAAGGGATCCCAAAGTGCTTTGTTCACAGCAAATCTAATGTTGATTGCCACCAAAAGGGGCGCTGGGACCTCCAGTAGAGTTCAGCCTTTGTAGCCTCAACTAAGGGACTGGCAGCTTGTTGACAGATAAATCTGGACTGCATCATAGAAATTCCATTTAATTTACATTCTTTTCTTCTTTTTTTTAAGTGAAAATCTTTTTGCAGAAAGATTTTAGCATAACAGTTTTCCTGCTACACTTTTTTTAGGCCTTTGGCTGAAGCTTATGCAGTTGCTTGTGTTGTCTGTAGTATACACAAGTAGACTTTGGATCGAGAAGACTGTTCAGACCAGAGAGCTATATACATGNATGCAGTTGCTTGTGTTGTCTGTATTGGATCGAGAAGACTGTTTAGACCAGAGAGCTATATACATATTTATTCCTAATGTTACTGGCTGCTTATTGCCAAATTAGCTCGCTGAAAGTGTAGGATGGGGATCTTTAAACTAGTCACAGTAAAACATTGCTAGTATTGTATCAGTTTCATAGATATTTCCCATTTTTGTGGCACCTACTTAAATGTGATACATTATTATATCTCTGTTCAAATACATGGTAAGAATTGAAGGTTGATGTCTCATCTCTATTGTATCTGATCTGTTGCTAGCCTTTAAGGCATTATGGATACTTTGATCAAATAATATTTTCAACTGGCTCCTGAATTAACAGTGAGAGACTAACAGATATTTATTCACTCTCATTGACAAAGATACTGTTAGTCCTTGGATAATCCCCCAAATCCAGGCTTTGGATCATCGCGCACTTATTATAAATCAGGGTGAAAGGATTTACTAAATCAAGATTTCAGAGTGTTGGAAAAGTATGTAATTTGGTGTCCTTTCAGAGATCTCCCAATTAATTGTGACATGGGGGCTCAGTATGTGACAGTGGGGTATCAAGTCCAAAACCTCAGTGTGATCCATGGCACTGGGCATCTGGTTATTGGCAGGGAATTTTTAAAAGCCATGGTCAGATTGTGACATTTCTAACATCCCCTGCACAGCTGCATTTGACTCTTAGCTGCAAGTTACTCTGAGGGTTGGTGTGGATAACAGCCTGCCTGTGAAGTCATTGTTAGTGGGTGGTGATGATGATACAAACACATCTGCTTCTGTCAGAATTGATGCCACTCCTCATCAAGATCAGCTCTTTAAGCTGAATCAGACATTAATTAATACAGGAATTGGTCTGGTTGTGAAGAACTTTCCCTCTGGAAAAGTCCATTTGGCCAGGATAGCAGAACTAATGGACATTTCAAACCTGTCTAGGTGAAAGATCCTTGCACTGTTGCTGATTGTCAGGGAAATCCTTTGTGTTTCTGGACCCACGTCTCAGTTCTTTTGGGGTCTGCTGTTTTTCCAGGTGGGGAGCAAAACAGAAATCTCTTTAATCCTGCCCCTGAGGAAGTACTGTGCTGTTACACTCTTCCATGGCTGTTCTTTAAGTCTCTCCATTGTGCATATGTGTATTTTAATTTTTCACTTCAATACATACATACAATATGACAGACTTCTAGTTGCTTTGGGAACTTTAATTTCCAATTTTCTTATTTACTTTTAAAATCAAAGTGTTTGGTTAATGCCTGTTCCTTCTGACGAGCTTTCAAAAGAGTGTATTTCATTCTCAGCCCACAGCTAGGACTGGTTAAAGCAATTTTCACAGCAGCTGTAGACAAATGCATGGTAAGTAAATTAGCTTTTATTATAATCACAATGGCTTTTCTTTTCTATTTGATTTCTGCATGTTCTTGTGCGAATTCTCAAACTTAAGTATATTAAAATGGGGAAGAGAGGATTTGAAAGGTGGCTGCATGAACCTTTCCTGAGCACACAGGAGAAGAGCAGGTGTGCAGGGTACCCCATGAGGTGCTGAGCACAGGTATGGGACATACCTGACCTGGGAACTGCCTGGGGCATGTGCCACAACACCAGAATATCCTGGTGTTTCAGGCTGCTTGTGGCATTTGTGGGACACAGGGTCAGCATCACAGTTTTCTACCTGGGAGCCAGAGAAGCTACAAACACTGGGGAAGAAATCTGAATGGCTGTTTTGTGTATTTTATAGTGTGTTTAGAAAGCAGGGATTGATGTGTTTGTAACAATGGCTGTCTTTCTAGCCACTGTGTAGACCTAAATTGAAAAACCAGTGATAAAATGGGTACTGTACATAGACCTGTTCATGTGTGCAATTTGATTGAGGTGCTACAGGATAACCTGGCAGTGAAAAGAGAGCATGGTAGGGAATGGAAACTGGATGGTGAACTTACTATGTGCTAACATGTGGGTGAGAGCATGGGGGAAGCTTTGTGACAACTGAGCTGTGTGGTTTCACTCTCAGGTCAGGGGAACAGCAAATGAAGGCTGCACAAACCTCTCCCAGATGTGTGGCTCCTAAGGCAGCACCTGAGTGGAGCTGAGGATTAAAGTTGCAGGAGGACACTGCAGACATGGTGTAGGACTGAAGCAGACTTTAGATTGGCATATGGAGAGGTGACCTGCAAAGATGGGGAGCCTGGTTCTACCTCTTGTGGGACTGGGCAGCTGTGTCCCGTGGGTGAGGGGCAATGCAGCACCATCAGCATGCTGATACAAAAAAGATGTAGCACATGAGGTACTTCAGTGCCAGGGCATGTCTTGGCATTGTTTTACTCTGGCCAGCACTGGTGAGGCCTTGGCTGGAGAGGAATAATGTCCACTATTGAGCTGTGTCATTACAGCTACAAAATAATCCGAGGTTTCCTGAAGGACAGCATTGGGAGAAATCAGAATCTAGAAATGATGACTAAGAAGAATGATGCGGAGTCTTCAGTCAAGAGACATGAAGTAACATGTGATGAAGCCCTTCAGATATGTACAGTTCTGCTGCACAGAAGATCTGCTCTCCATCATAGTGGTGGGTAAAACAAGAAGCTGGTGTTAAATAGGATTAAATTGGATTAAACTTCTCCTGTTAGGGATAATTAAGTACTGTAATAGCTGCCAGAGGAAATAGAGAAGTGTATTCAGAGGAAGCAAGCCAGAAACAGATTAGCCAGACTTCTGTCAGCAATGCATTGTGGCCATTGCTGCTGGGGCAAGAGATGGAAAAGGTGATCTCCCCAACTCCTCTCAGCCCCACTCTAAAACACCAGTTTTCAAAGACACTTTGAATTGGAACTTCTCTTATGTGTTTCTCAAGTCTGATTTGGAGTAAACATTTTCTCAGTAAGCTTCTAGATAGAAGGATTCTTGTTGTTGGAATTCAGCATTGGCATTCCATGCCCTCTGCTCCCCAGCCCCCAAAAAAGAAAAAAACCACACTTTCTAGTGTTGAAAAGTTCCTAGCTTAGTAAGTGATATTGATTGTTCCCAGAATTAGAAGGTGTAGATCAAAGAAATACACTTTTGAGTGAGGATAGTCCTTGTAAGAGAAATAGAGCAACAGGTAGGTTAAAAGAGAATTTGGAGATAGCTGTGTTTTGTATGGCATCTGAGACATTCTTGCCAAAGTCCCATCTGTTCAGTTTTTCTTCAGCTCTGTTTTCTTTTCACCTCTGTGTTGTGCTTGCACTCCAAATGCAGACATTACTGTCTGACTGAAGTGCTGAAGTCGTGCTGCTTGTCTCTCAAATGCAGGGATCACAAAGAGCAACTGAGTTTTCACTTTCAGAAACTGAGAGGTTTCACTGGTGGTAAAATCACCAGGAATAATCTGATTCAGGAGAGCCCAAGAAACCATCTTCAACAAATGGGGAGCAAGTAAAGGAACAACTGTGCTGTTCTGGACAGAGATAACAATCCCACTCCCCAGGGTTTTTGGAACTGACTGTGAAACTGTGTATTCAGGACTACTGGCAAGGTCTTTCTGTTAGTGTGTGTTTTTATCACACCTGTGGTGTTCTCCTTGAGTTAAGCTGTGAAAAATTAAGAGTTCCACTGCAACAGAACTTAGGGGAAAACGTGAGCCTGAAAACTGAGGGCTGAATCCTCTGTTGCCAGCATGTAGCTTACAGTGCATGGCACAGCTATGTCAGAAAGAAACCCTGGGTAGCCTGGAGCCTGGGAATGTCTTCAGAGGCTGAGTGACTGAGAGGTGGCACCTGGAACAAGCTTGTAACACTGGAAATTCTGCATTTGCACCTGACCCCAGAACCCCTGTGTATGGCCCTGAGGAATATTTCTGTGTGTTAGTTGTTGGTGGCTCACTGGAGCAGTGGGAAAATATTGCCTCTTGAGAGGCACTCCTAGTGGAAGAGCTTATTTCTCTTTTATCTTGAACTGGTTTGGATGAGGAATATTTTGCTCAGAAGAGATGTCTGCTCAAATCTGTCAAGTGTGCTCTCTGTAGAAGTTTTAATAGAGTTTCTTGTATCCCCTATCCTGAAGAAAGAGGATGAAAGTGGTACCAGTAATTGGGAGAGACAGTCACGTAGGATGGACAGCACAGGGGCTTTCATGTTTGAATTACAGAGGATTTGGGCTAGATGGAATCTTTTCCTCCTCATCAAGCCACTTAGAATGCTATATATATTGCAGTTTATTTCTGGGAGAGTGGGTTAATGGATTTAATTATTCTCCTACTTTCAGTATCATAAATCAAAACTGATCTAACTGGGTTTATGCCAATAGCACAGTAGATGTAAAGGGAAATCAGGGAGTTAATCTGTTGATATATTTCAGTGGGGCTTGATAAATTCACCACAACTGACAGAATAACTTTTGGGTTATTTGCAAAACTAAATGTCTACCTCTAGGGTACTGAGTTGTTCCTTGGAAGCTGGGCATCTCCTGGCTGGTGCATCTTTCAGAAACCTCAGTTCCTGCCCTGTGTTCTCAGCCAAGCCCTGTTTTCTTCTGCAAATGGCAATGGACTCAATGTGCTGCAGTGCTGGGCCAGAATGAGTGTGGAAGCCGTGTAGAACTGGCACAGGCTACTTGCTTAAGGACAAATTCAGAATGGATTAAAAAGTTCTCACTGCTAGATTTATTTGTAAAGAAGATTATTCAGTTGCTGGGGGATATCTGTAATTGCATATAAAGCAGTGGGGAGTGTCTGTAATTGCTGTCTATTCTGTATGCTTTCTCCTGAGAGCTCAGGTCCATACAATTGCAAAAATTCAGCTTGAAATTCAGGAGCTGTTAATTGGCCTCAAGATTTATCTTCATCTCTCTGTAGCAGTTTTGCCCAGGCTTTTAGAGACCCAAGTTATTGGCAAAGACAGTGGAGTTTTATTGGGAAAGATTGATTGGTTTTTTGTAATCCAGCTAATGAAATGGAGCAGATTCACAGTTTTGGCCTAATCATTGTGCCTGAATGGCAGAGCACGGTGTGCAGGAGAATTCAGCCTGTGTGCAGCACAGGTACCTCGAGCTGCCTCTCCAAGCACAAAGTGTAGGAAATTCCCATCTCTGTTTCTCTCATCAGCAACACTTAAACTCTAGGAATCTGATAGCAGTCCTGGGAGATACCACAGCCCAGGTATGGGTTTTGGGGGAAGGGGTGTGCTTTCCTGAGCTCAGATTGCTAGGGCGAGCAGCAGCAGCTTCATTTGGTTTTATACGAACAGTACCAAAATGTTGGAGCAGTTTGTGTGGGGTAGGTGAGGATTTTCTGTCAGGGAGCAGCTCCTAGGTATGCCAGAGGGATTAGGAGCAGTCAGCTGTGTCCTGAGGCTGAGGGTGACTTGGCAGCAGTGCTGTGTGCTGCAGTAAAAGGGTGGTTTTGCCATCTTGGCCTCCACCAGGAACAAGCTGGTGTTTGTAGCAGGATGGCAGGTGTGTCCAAGGACAGCCCTGTAGGTGTTTCAGGTATTTTGCTTGCACTGGCTCCTGGTACAGCAGTGCTCTGTGCCCAGCTGTCCCATATCCATGGGCTGGGGTCAGCTCTGCCAGGGCTGTGCCCACCCTGGGGTTCAGGGCCCACCCCTGCCCTCGGGCACAGCTGAACGATGGACTCAGCTTCTGTCTCAAGGAGTTCCTTCCCACGATTGCCTGCCCACGATCTCTGGCATGTCATAGTTATAACAAGGCATTTCATGGCTGAAGCAGCTGATTTTCCTACAAGATCTCAGGGAGAGCTAAACTGATTGTTGTACAAAACTTGGGAGGTACATTTTCAGTGTTTCATATATGTCAAGAAAGGAGTTATTTTAAATGTTGAAATCATCTTTACTGGAGCAAAGACTACCTAAAGCTTTGAGAATAAATACTTTGCTAACTCCAGTCTATAACTTTCCTAGGGGAGCTGATCATACTTGACAAGGGAAATAGGATTCTGCAGGAGGTTATATGAAATTATGAGATGCTGCAAATGGAAATATACTTTCTTAGGCAGAGGAGAGAGAACATCTTCTCTATAATTGAGTTGCAGATAAAATTGAATTTAAAGGGTCCAGCAAGGCTCGTTTGAAGTTCAAAGAAGCTGGTGTATAAAGTTGGCCTGCCTGGAGTTACTGCATCTTTACACATATAGCTTGATCAAAAGAAAAGCAGAAATGGAGTAGTTCCAGAAATCCAGATTGATTAAGTCAATCTTTCTTGCCCAGTGATGGAATTCAGAAAAATATCATTTGGTCTTCTCTAAAGTATTATCCTCCTGGATCAAAGGATTTCTCTTCCAGCCTTTCTATACTAATTGTACAGTGAAAAAAATGAACTTGTACAGGAAAAAGATTGTGCTCTTTATGATCTATTCAAGCTAGCAGTTCATGGAGGCTGCTGTCCTGCACAGTAAGCTACAGAAATGCCAAGTCAGTAAAAATATTACTCAATAGCTTACATTTACTTTTGTGACCAACTTGGAGAATGAAATAGTGAAGTGTAGTGGGATCTGTACAAGTCTCCCTGTTTCATATTATGATTTATTATTTTTTTCTGGGAAGTGGAAGGCTGTTATTTGTGGAACCTCTGGATGATCCCGCCAGCAGGGCTGTGCAGCAGGAAGAGCTCAGGAGCAGCCCAGACTTTCTTTGTTTGTGGGCTGAGATCTGAGTAGCCAAGAGTGCACAGACTGCGAGTTCTTGGGGAGGTACACAGTACAGCTGGCAGGAATAGGTGCTTTTAATTAGCTAGTCTGAAAAATCTGGATGGAGGCAAATGCCCTGCTACCCTTCTTAGAATATATTGTTTCTGGAAACCTTCATTCAAGGAATCAAGGCTTGAAAGTATAATTTAGGTCCCAGAGTGGGACAGGGTTGGATGAAGATTGATGAGAACAGAGAAAATGTTTGGGACTGTGACCTTTAACGTAGCAAATCCTGTTCTGTGATCCTGATAATTTCACAGTCTTTTAAATCTAACAGAAGCCAATTTCAGGGAAATAAGTACAAGTGTTTTCCATGTATGTATTTCCATCTATGCCATATATATACTGGAAGTGCAAACAAGGAAATTAGAAAATGTCCTATTTAATGAAATTTGATGTGCTAGCCACAGAGTCATTTTGGAGCCTAACTGCCTGAGAGAGGCCTCTGCAGACCTGCTGATGGAGCAGTGGGAAGGTAATTGCAGTGTTAGAACCTGCCCTGTTCTGTACACGTGGGGCTTGCCTTTCCACCGTGCTGCTGCTCAGAGCATCGCAGCGCCTCAGAAATACCCTCGGACAGTATTAAAATAAATGTAAGGAAATACATTCAGGTGAGGTGGTTTCAGTGTAAGGAGGAATTTCTCCTCCCTTCCCAGCAAGGCTTTGTGCAGCTCTGGAAGAGCCTCGGAGGAAGCTGACTTTTATGGAATGTGGGAAGTGTCGTAATTCATTTGAAGTACGTGTCTAATATCCCTACGTGCCTAGTGCCTTAAAATGTGGCCTCTCTTCGAGGTGGCACCACTCTTTAGTTCTGTTAGGCTGTTAAAAATAATACCAATCTGTTCAGCCACTGACAGCAGGTTTTTTATTGTGTGGTGATTTGGGATTATGAGAGTTATGCGGGAAGGTGACCTTGGTGCAGGTTTAAGTGCAGCACTTCTTGACACAATGCAGTAGAGAACAGCACTAGTGCTAACTTAATTATCTTGTTAAATGCACTAGGGCTGAATTGCTTGAAACAAATTAAACAAGTGACGTTCTTATTTCATAAACTGCATTTAATCTCATGCATGGCTGTGTTTATGATAGAGTCACAGCAATACAGTAAATTAAATGTGAATAGAAGTCACACCAATATCTTCATAAGCAGATGTTTTCTATTTCAGCTAAAGTAGAAATAAGATAAATCTAAAGTCATTCAGGACAAGAAGACTGAAGTCTCATGCATTTACTAAAAAAGATAAATTTGTAGTTTTGAATAGTTGATATTTGTTCTGTTCCTCAGTCTGAGGCACACAGAAGGCTGGTCATTATGTCCTGGAGTAAAACTACACTTACCAGAATTTGCAATGGAATTTTGCAAAGAAATAAGCAGAGGTGATGGTATAATCAACATTAAGGCTGCTGCTACTTATTCAGCATGGGTCTTGACATTTTTGGCCACTTGTACGAGTACAATTTTTCAGTGGTGGTAATTAGAACAACTGATGTATGAATAAGTTGTAAATGTATTAAATTGCTACCTGTCAGTACATTTTTTTTTTTACTGTGCCTACTGAAATCTCCCCTTAACCTTTTGTCATCAATTCTAGCTAACTATAGGAAGAGTTGGAAAACCTAAATAAGGGAAAAAAAGTTTGAGTTATGTTAGTATTGTTGATAGCCCCCCCCTCCATTTTTTAGTGTTTTGGCAAAAAAAAAAAAAGTAGATTCAAATTTTATTTGTCAAATAATTTTAGGAAATTTTTGTTTCTTTTTGTGGTGAATAAACTGTTTGGAAGGAAAAATCATTTAGCTCTGCTCCTTAATAATCCTGGTGCAGAAATATACTCTTACAATACTGTAAAACTTTATGTACCCATTCACATGTGGGTGGAATTTGTAATTCAATAGTTTATATAATGATTGCATTCCATTTTCTAGTGACAGTTTTCATTAAGACTCCATTTACTCAGAGAAAGCTAATCTAATAAGAGTAGCCTTGAGTTAAGGGATTTATCACTCTTTTTTTAATATTTTCCATATTCTGAAATATGTATCATTTAGGCATAACAGAAAGGTTTGTGCTTCTTTAAATTGTGTCACATTTTTTCCTGTTGTTTAATGTGTATTACTTGGAGAATATGCAGTAGATATTTGAAAAATCACTTTTTTCAGGTACTGAGATTGAATTGAAATGACTGTAAAAATGGGGGAAAAAAGGGGAAGAGATAGTAAAAACTATAGTCACAAATTTAATTTGAAATTCATATGGACTTCCATAAGTTTACCTTCTGCATGGCATTTTTAAATTTTTTTTTTGTTTCAGTGTTGAAGGTTTACATGAGGAGGGAATGGGGCTTTTCCAAGTTATTGGCTTAAACACACCATGGAAAATATTTGCTCTTATTATAAAGTTAGTATTTAGCATAACTTTTTATTGTATTTCTCATGTAACACAGTAACTGTTCAATCAATTTTGAGGTAAAATCTAATCAACCCATGTAAAAGAAACTGTGAGAGAGGAACCATCTGAACACAGGAATGACAGGTGTCATTCGTGTCACAAATGTTTTATAAAACTGGAGCTGCAAACTCGTGGCTGGGAGTTCATGTTCTGAGTATGTGCACATATAAGCTCAGTGTTAAGGATTTTGCATTTCTCTTTTAAAGGAGGCAAGAACCAGCCCTGTGAAGTCTAACACAAAGATAAAGCAATAACAAAATCTAGCAAAAACGTCTTCATATAATTACCAAGTGAGCTTTCAGGAGTGAAACACAACATGCCTTTTGGGGAGAGAGTGAGTTTGAAAGGCTCCAGCAATAAGAGTTACCACACATCCCTGGATAATGCATCACACCAAAATCCTGTTTATGTAGGCTATTGCTATTGCAGTTAATCTCAAGCAAGGGCTTGCAGCACACTGAGAAAGGTGAAATGGCAAAGCAGGAAGGGCTGTCCATACCTGCTCTCAGATCTGTAACAGCCTCAAACAGAGATCCAGAGATTTCTCCTCTGCCCACTGCCTCTGTTATCAAATCCTGTTTGGCACTTGCAAAACATCTTGGTGGTGTAGTGTGTTTCTTAATTTCACAAATACATAAAAATTTACTTTGTATTACTATCACCAGGAGGGTTGGAAAACAGAATTTGTGCATTGTGTAAGTAAGAGCAAGGTAAATCCTGACTTGAAAGGTTTTGTATTTTTAGAAGGTGAATATGGCTATGATTATCTCCTCTTATTTTCTTTCTTTCCTTCTTTCTTGCTTCCCCTGCCCCCCATTAGATGGGTACCTGGATATTGTGGTTTCAGGAAATTTGAAGATTTATTGATATTAGTAGAAGTAGACTTGATTTGAAAAATTTGCATCCAGCTCCTAATATCCTATTTCTCAGAATTGTAGGAGACATAATTTGTGTTGTAGTGCTTGGGGTCTGCATATGAGTTTATAATTCAAATGCCACCAAAATAACCGTACTTTTGGGTTGTGCGTGTTTGTAAATGTGATGAATGCAGAACCTGTTGGTTGGGGAGGTCTCTCCCAGCAGTTGTGTACAAACTAATTTGCTCATTACCTTTTCCTGCTTCTGACACCCCATCTTCTTTGAAAGTGGCTGTTTATCATTGTATGGCAGCGGTGAGTAAGTGCTGCTGAGTCAGTGCTTGGTTAGTTTCCAGCTGGGCCTGTGTGAGTAATTTACTGAGATGCCAAGCAATCCAATTAAATGTTCAGAGTGTGATGACTTCACTGTGACTGCAGTGTGGTGCTGCCGTCACGGTGCCATCCCCAGATGGCAGTGACTGCTCTGAAGTCACCTCCTCAGGCTGGCACTGAGATCATGTGCCCACAGGACAGCACTCCCTCTGAATTTTCACTGCCTGCTGCAGCAGTACCACCCATGGCTTCCACTGACACCAGCCTGAAACTATTCTGACAAGAAATATTGCACAGGAATTATTTTATCAAGAGCACATTAAAAGTTTTTTTTTTACTGCAGAGGCAATGTTTTACAAAGAAAATGACCAGTGAAATAATTCTTTTTGGAAATTTCTGCAGTAGTGGTAGATAGTCTGCGCATCTGCATATTGATGTATATTTAATTTTTGTTATAAAAAAAAGTCTAAAGTCAATGTGACATGAAAGACAAAGCATTCCTTACTCTGAAATGAAGATTTTGGAAATTGCAATTAGCTGTTTTTATGCACCTTTGTTGATGCTATGACTCAAAGCCTTTAAGGTGGTTGATTCAAATGTCAGATTTTACTGGAAGATTAATGTGGCCTAGTTTTGTAGCCTCTCATACTTTGTAGTCATCACAGCTGCTGTAGAACAGGTTAAAGAATTGAAAATAGGAATGTTGCTTATATATGATGGCCTGTAGTGCACAGGGTAGTTTGAATGTTCAGAACTGTTTTGTGGAGACAGTGGCTCTGAGTTTCAGGATGGTGCCTCTGAGAGAAAATGGCCTCTTTCTTTGTACTCTTTAATCTTGTTCTAGAGTCTCTTCTGCTTTACAGGAGCTTGCGATATGATACCAGATTAAATTACTATTACTTCTATCTTTCATTAGGCAGGAAGAGATACGGGTAATTATTGACTTCCCTCAGCTTCCACTGTTGCAAGGTCTGCCAGAGCTGCTGGGTGAAGTTCCTGGCAGGTGTTGCTGCTGTCAGAGGGGTCCTGGGCAGCCCTGGGTGGCCCTGGGCAGCCCTGGATTAGCCAGTGCAGCACAGGAGGTGTGAAACAGCGGCTGAGGAGCACCAGGAGTCTGCACTGCCTGCACCACAGCTTGTCTGCTCTCGTGGAGGGAGCACTCCCAAGCACTGGAACATTCCTGGAGGACATCCTCTGATTCAGTAGGCTGCAGAAGGAATGTGGTTTGCTTTGAGACCCCTACACAAAGCCAGCCCAAAAGTGAAAAGCTCCTGAAGCACCTGGCTGAGTGCTCTGGGACATGCATATGTTCTGATGGGTAGGGTGGAAATTCCCAGCCATTTAAAATGTGGGTTTTGTCAAATGTACTGAAATCATTTTTCCTCAACCAGTCCTGTAGTCCACAGCCACAGTTAAAGGGCAATACCTCTCAGCACAGATGAGAGGTGGTAGGGACTATGTTACTGCTAATAAACTCCATGATTCCTGTGCCTCCTGCATTGCCATTGGTGTTTTCAAATGCAAGTGCTTTAAGTGCCTCGAGCATCTACTGCAATCTGTCTGAAAGCTACAACACCTTCTGTAAACAAGAGAGTTTAAAAGGCAGTGAATTCAGGAAAGTCATCAGTTCCCCTGCTTTCAGGTTTTATTATAATCCTGAAGTTCTCTGGAGGAGTATTAAAGCATTACAGAGTGGGATATTTGGCATCCACGTTGCCTCAGGAATATCTAAGGACGAAGGCTTGTCATTCATCATCTCAAATCCCTGAGAATAAAACCAAATTTTATACGAGTATAACTTCTGGAACAACACAGTCCAGAAAGCACCTGGGGCAAATTTCACCTTTAAGGAGTTTGCTAAATGAATGGAATAGTGCCATAAAAACCTGTTCTGACTCTTCTCATAATTGAGGATTCACTGTAGAAACCATAGTGGTGACCTTAAGCATTCTGTGTGCAAAAGGGTATGTATAACATGTGTGTCAAAAGGTCCTGCCTCACTGCAGGACTGGAACAAGTTTTCTAGGCTCTGCTCAGAGTTAGCTCTGCTCCTTTTGGTAGTAATCTTCATTTGTGTTTGAAGGGGACCTCTTGGGGACTAGGGAAAGGTCAGTGTATCTACCTGTTGGTACTTGTTTGATTAAATCTTGTGATGGCCAAAGAACTCTACTGCTGAAATCTTAGGAGAGACACCTTAGAAATAGCTCAGTAAGCATTTCTTGTGGGTATGGAAGCTCAGTTTGGCACAGCATGTGTCAGAGCTTGGAGGTTTCCCAGAATGCAGAGCATGTAACCAGAGATGCTGCTTGGGATGAAGATTAAATTAGTCAGGAGAACCTAGGGAAGTAGGTCAGCTTAAAATCCTGTGTGGTTAATCCAAGTGCAAGATACTGTCAGACATAAGCTGGGGGGAAATGCTTTATCTGAGGACAAAGACTTGTGGAATGTCACTTTGCTGAATCCAGCTTTTGATTCCCAAACAAAGGGCTCTACAACTACTTCCTGCCAACTCAGGGAGCTCCACTGATAGTTTCTAGGGGATCCTTTAGCCTAGTGTGGAGCTTTGGGATGAACAGAACATACATCTGCAGGTTCCTCTTTTTTGCTGCTTTAGCTCATTTTTGAGACTTGTGTTTCTTCCCTTCCCTGTTCTTTTGTTAATTTTGTTGTAGCACCTCATCTTCCTGCTTTAGCAATTCTTCAGTTTCTGATTACACTGTAATAGGGTCAGTACAAAGACATTTCACTGGCTTCCAGTTTAAACTAACCTGCCTTTTCTCTGGGGTTTATTTACTGACATATACTGCATTTTCTCCTTTGTCCTTAATTTTTGTATGATAAAAATCCAAGCTGTTAATTTCCTTTCATCCATCCTAGTGATTGTCATTGTAACCGTACTTTTGGGTTGTGCGTGTTGAATCTCTTTCTCAAATACAGCTGAACAGCCTGATGTATTATACAGGAGAAATTACTTGTACCTCTCATAATAATGTTAACACCTCTTTCTTTACAAAAAATTACTCAATTGATGTGTTTAGAATCAGGTTCACCTTTTTCCAAGCCATATTGGAAAACTCCTTCATATTAAGGTTGGAATTGATGAATACATTAATTTTTTCCCCCTGCTGTTATCTCTGGTGAATAAGCCCATTGCTTATGGGGAAAAAAAATTGTCTCTAAATGCATGACTGTATTATTTCCCATCAATTCGAGTATTTTCCTTTCTATTGCACTGTTCTGTGACATCTCCCTGTTTCAGCATAATAGTTCCGTGCCCCTGTGCTGATGACACTGCATAACTTTGTGTATCATCAAATGTCATTAGTATAAATTAGTTTTTTTTTGTTAAATTGCTTTGCTAATTAATGATCTTATAATCTCTCAGCCAGCCCCTTAATTTTTTATTCAAACACTGAATTTTTAAACTTTTATCTTTGAAAACTTTAAAAAGCTTAAAAGCTTTTTAAAAGCTTCTTTTAAACTTTTATCTTTAAAGTTTTTCCACCATAGAATTCTCATTGCTAGTTGCCATGCCTTCATCAAAACTAGCAGTTTTTTTAGTTTCTTGGTTTATCAAAGTGGTGTATCTTAGAGGGGAAGAAGTTTCAGAGCTAGGATGTAGAATTGATGAGTAGCAGTCCTTCACAGGGTGGAGGAAAACAGGATGTTAATTGTGGCACATGACAAGGCAGCAGTGTTGCCAAGCAATAACATGATAACATGGTCAGTTTGATAGTCCCAGGTAAGATTTTAGAAGAAATTATAGATGGATAATGCTGTGAGTTGAGGGCAAGGGACTAATACAGTCCCTAGAGAAGGGAATCAGCTGACACACAGGGAATGTACTTTTCATACAAAACTGATTTCCATTTCCTTTGGTTCAAGAGCCAGCACTGCATCTTTAGACTAACTGATGAAGTTTGGTGATGAATACTGCTTTGGCAATTGTACTTTGCTAAATCCTTCACTCCTATCTGATACCTCCTGTAGGAAATCAAACTGAAAATACATTATTTATCCTAAAGTGGCAGAATTCAGGAATCAGAGCTGCTGCTTCTCTTGAAAAATGCAATGAATTTGTTGCTGCTGGCTGACTTACACTGCTCTCTTGTCTTGGATGCTGTATGGTTAAACCATACAGGTCTAAGTGCTGGATCTGTACTGAGTGTGAAAATGATGACTCTTCTAGACTCTAAGTATTTAAGTAATGAGAAGTACTTGGATTATAACTATTAACAGAGCATCAAGGAGTGGTGCATCTTTTTATCCCTGAGGCTGCCTCAGTCTGGAAGCTCGTGCAGCCCTCAGTCAGATCACACCAAGTGCCCATGAGCTGAGCCTGCTCTTCTTACACAGGTGGTGAGAAACTTCCACATGGGAAGTCTGAGCTTATTCCATAGCATTTATTGCAAAAATGAGTGGATGAAGCTGTGAATCTGATTACATTTATTAAATAGAGCCAGTGCAGTTTATATGTGAATAGGATAGTAAGAATCTGGAAGCAAATGACAAACACTGTATTTTATCCTTTTAGAAGTTCACTTCAGTGGGAACACAGACAAGCTGTGTAATATTTTGACATATCAAACCTATCCTTCCTCTAGAACTATTGAGACATTAGTGGGAAATGTATCATAGGCTGAGCTTCTAACACATTGTCATGTGCTAAATGAATCCTGGCTGCCTTAGCCATTCCCTTATTCCCCTGGTTTCTGTGTCCCCCACAAAAAGCCTGACCTCCAGCAGCTGGAGGAGAAGGCAATAAGCTAAGAATGCATGGAGGAGATGAATAAAGTTAATTTTCAAATACTCCTGATGAGTTTCTTGGCTGTCAGCTACTTCCATTAGGCAGAAACCTGGTTAGTTCCAATTTGTGCCTCCAAAAAATGCTGAAAAGTGTCTGCTGATGCATTATTAAATCTGTAGGGCCAAATTTACTGCCAGTGTAAAAATTCCACTGATGACATTTAGAGCATCCAAAGATTTGGCCCATTTTTAGAGAGTTCATTAGGATGAATGCCTTGTATTGGCACTATAATTCATTTGGGAGACTAAGACACCTAATTACAGTATTTTATTTTAAGAAAATGCTGGTAGATACCTATTCAATCACAGAATTATTTTAAAATCACTGAAAACTAGTAATTGCTGTATGAGAGAAGCATTGGGTGAGAAGACAGAGGGGTGACTGGTAAAATTCAGTCAGGAGCCTGAAGTGAGTGGTACTCACCAACGCTTTCAGAACTCCTGATGTTCTCAGGCCATAAAGAAGACAGAGCAGTGGGAATGTGAAGTACTAATGGACTGCTGCCCTAATCCAGACAGCTTCCTGAACACCTGAAATAGAGCAGTGCTAAAAATTGTGGCATGCTGGATAAAATGGATGACTTTGAAAACGATGCTAATTCTTCTTACAATGTAGCAAGTAAAGTGTTCTACCTGGTATTGTCTTTAGGCAGCAAAAACTTTCTGTCTTTCAAGCTTCTAGCATTTCTGCCTCACATTTTTTGCATTTGGTGGGGTTACACTGCACTTGTTTTGCAGTGGTCAAGGAAAGAATAATTCCAAATGCAAGTATCTTTTTCCAGAAGGAAAAAAAGCCATTACAGAAACTGTATTTTGTTTTATCATCACTTAATCTTAGAGTTTGCTACAAGGACTATCTTGGCTCTAGTCATAGATTATTTACTGCAGAGCTGGGTTGTGGAATTATCTGGTAAAGACAGAGCAGCACCTCTTTATCTGTCTCTTGCTGTATTCATAAATCTAACACCTTTGAAACCTGTGGTTGTCAGCAAGGCACTGATTGCTTTAACTGCAGGCAGACTGGGCTGAGACCAGTGGATTCTTCCCTTTAGTGAGTCTCCAAGTGTAAAGGTTGCTTCAGCTGTTGAAACATCCTCAATTTCAGGTGCTCTTTGAGAGGGAGGAAAAGCAGTGTTGCCAGATGGTACTTTGTGGACTAAATGAGCAGAGGAGTTAATGCTCCTGACATGCACATCCTCCTGTTGGCCCTGCTGTTTACTGCCCCTGGAAGGTGCTAACAAAAGTCTGAAATAGTTTCCTGTGATTTTCTTCCATTTTAACTTTCCTAGGTCAGGAGTCTTAAGAAACATCATGAGTAGTAAGAATTTATTCATGCATGCAAGAATTTATTCAAGCACTCTTGGAAAGCACATGCCCACAACATCAGAGGCTGGGACTCTGAGCACTCCCAGAGCTTTGTGGAGATGTGTGAATGAGACCTGCCTGGCCTTGTTCATTAGTACCAATGCTGGAGTTTCATCAACAACATGCTTTATATCCACGTTTGCTCTGCACCAAAGCTGTGCTTCTGCTAGAGACAGGCTTCCAGTACTGAATCTTTTAAACTCTCAAAGGTGGCATTATTGCCAATAAGCTGGTTTTGTGTTTAATGATTGATATGACATACTATGCTGTACCTACATAATGCTGAAATTTAGCCATAAAATCTCAACTAACCAAAGATAGCAGCAGTACGGGTGACTGTTTTTAGTTGATTATCCAACAGTGAACAGTTTGCTTAAATTGACACATTTTAACATCATTGCCTGGGTTTACAAGGGGTCAGTAAACCTGAGGATTTCTGAGTTTTGTCCAGTGCAAAATGAGATGCAGGAAGCCTGGCTCCTGTCACCTGCCTCTGCCAGTGGCTTGGTCATCTCTGGGTCTTCCCTTTCTGGAGCTCAGGTCACTCATCTCTGGATTACAGATGTTAACACTGACCTTTGGACAGTGCTCTGATTTATTGCTGAACTGGGGGTTGTTACCAGTCATTAGTTATTCATGCCCAGCCACATCTTTATAAAACTGCTCTGGAGCTCAGTCCTGACAGGGGATTTTGGGCTGATGTATTCTCCTGCACTGAGACCCCAAAGCTGATGTGTGCAGCAAAAGGGGCAGGACAGAACATGAACATTGCCTGAAAGAGGCACAGCCAGAAGAGCAGGACATGCTGAGGTGGTTGTCCTGCTCCAGTAAAATAAAGAGCCAGCTGGAATGAGAACAGTTGGAAAAATATTTCAAGTGCAGGTGTATCTGAGACATGATGTGCTTGGAGCCAGGCTCTCAGCGGGCAAGGTCCATGCCTGGAGTGTTTGAGTTCTGCTCTTTGTTTTGCAGCACAGAGAACACCCTGGCAGGGCAGGTTACTGATCCCCAGCATGAGCTGTGGGAGTCTCCCATGACAAACACCAAGTCTCTCTTGTGCAAAACAAGCTGCATGGGAAGGAGTGCTGACAGCTTAAGACTCCCACCAAAGCGTTTTGAGGCCTTGCTCTGGATACACTGGTGAACATAAAAGGTGAATGCCTACTTCACCATTCCTTCAGCAACATTTTGCTGGTTTTTTTTCCTTATAGAAATAAAACTTATGCTTGTCTGTGACAGGTTGACAATTAAGCAGTTCCTCACCTTTTTTGCAGTCTTTTTATGCTGTGTTGCTGGTTGATTTAAAATATATTTGATTTTTCTCGCCTGTGGAAACAAGCACAACTGAAGAAAAAAGCTTGCTAGGAATAAATTGACACCTCTTTCTATGCAGTGTTAAATAAGATGAATAGAAAGGTTTTCTTAACCTTGTGCTCTTGAGAAGTGTTTTGAGCCTTTAACTTCTACTGGCATGATTCCATGTGTCTCTACTTTCTTACATTACTTTTCTCATGTCACCCCTAAAATTGTCAAGTCAAAATCAACGTTAAATTGAAGAACTGCATCTTCTGAAGACAGAACTTCACGTGTCTTTTGTGCACGGTGAAAATACTTGTGGAAATTGCTTTCTCTGGCCTTAAAGCATTTTTCATTTTTAGAGATCATGTGAAAGAACTTAATCCAAATGAGATTTTCAGCTTCAGTTTTTCCAGAGCATTCTTCCCAACATCAATCATGATGTGTAAAGCGGCCTAGCACACTTCTTAATGAGCCATGCGTTACAGAATTCATTTTTCTTTGCAAACAGGAAATGCAAAGTGATGTTAAGAATTGAGTTATAAAATTCATAGGAGGGATTGAGTTACTTATGATTTCCATTACTCCAGTGCTGGGAGAACACCAGCTCAGTAGACATCCTGTTATTCTAAATGCAGCAGAGAAAAGAATTTTCAGGGATGCCTTTTGCTTTGATTCTTTTATAAAGCTCTGGCAATTTTTCAAAAATGGTCAAAAATCATGAACAGGACTGTCCAAAATCAAAGTGTAAGGCTTGGAAAATGGAGATGAGGAATTTTAAAGTGATTAAATGTATTTAAAAGTAATTTTTATTTTTCACCTCAGTGTTGGAGTCTGCTCATTTCAGATTTTCAGTCTTTTCCTCACAGCCAAGAGAGCAAGATTTGGATCATTTTTTATGTAGTGACATGTAATTCACTTTTCTCACCATTTTGTGCACACAGCAAAATCTCAGGAGATGGGAGGCTCGTATCTGTTTTTACAAAGATAACAGATATTGCTGAAAAATTTAGAATACTCCTGCTTAGGACAAGGTCAGTTGGGATACTTCTCAGTTATGGGAAGGAAATACATTGTGGTGAGTTTGGGCATCACTGTTTGGACATAAACACAGTGGAGAAATAAGAGCTAGATGATAACACATATGAGGAAGGATTGAAGGAGTTGGACTTGCTAAGTCTAGAAGCAATAACATGAAAAGTGTATAGAAGAGTTTTTCTATTCTATTTTTCTATCATAAATCCTGTTGAACTTGCTCAGTGCCTTCAGGAGGTGATGTATCCTAGCAGTTTAAATTTAACCCTTGAAGTCAAAGTGCCAGAATTAAAGTCTAAAACCAGAATCTGAGACACTTTGCAGCCTTACGAGGCGAGGTAAGAAAAAACATTCTGGATTTTGTTGTTTCCTTTTTAGTATTCTGCTCTTCAGATGCATAGGACCACATTTTGAGGTTGTGAATGACAAATATTTTAAACTCAGGGTCCTTGGTTTTTGGGCAAACCCTTGGTTGTCTCATGGTGGATTCCAGAATAATCAATGAGAGTTTGGGCACACAGGGTGGATATCAAGATGGCTTAAGGATGCTGATGTGGTTTTCTAAACTTCAATGATCCTGCTGTAACTGCTCCATAGAATGTCACTCTGTATTATTTCACTTGCCCAAGACCAAACCCAAAGGGCTCCAGCATTATGCTGTGGCTGTGACAGAATTAACAGCAAAAACTGACAAATACTGACCATCAAAAGATGAAGCTATGAAAGAAATTTCAGTGGCATTTCATCTACAGGTATCTCAGGTCTTGCTTTAGTTATTTCTTAGAGTTTAAATAACTGATATTCATCCCCTGTTTAGCAGCAGAGCACCCCTAACATCAAAGAAACTATCTGAATTCAAACTTGCTGGGAATTGTTGGAAAGAGTCAGAAAGAGTTCTTATTCTAAGGTTGCTTTTGATTAAAGTATCTTTTGTCTGGGCAGTTCCCTGCCTGATGTGCTGTGTTACCTTCAACATAAGTTGCTTTTCTTGACTGTTTTTTTTTTTCCCCACAAGGGTGTGCAAAAGTCATGATGTCCATGGGGAAAAAAGGAGTGGAGAGATGCACAGCACAGTGTTACAGATCTGAATTTAGGGCTGGGTGCAGCTTTGCTGGTGCTGCAGGTGGTGTAATACATCAGCACAACTTCTCCCTGATGTGATCTGAAATGCATGTTTTGGGATAGGGATCCTGACATGCAGCCAGCAGCTCTTCCCTTGCTGGGAAGTTTGCCCCAGGTGCTTTGTGTACTGGTACAGGTCATCCTCAGGAACGATTTCTCTCTCACAAACATCTCCAGAATCAGTTTCTGACACTATATGCTCGAGCCAATACAGTCCCACTGAGGGAAGAACTGTAATACTTGCAAGTGACTCATGCACAGTAATTTAGAGGGTGGCTGCCTACAATTTCCAGGTGCCATCAATCTCCTTGGTAAGATAATTTCCTGCCTTCATATATATGGAGGAGGAAAGGATACACCATGAATTTCTGATGATGGGGGGTGATACTTAGCCTTTAGATAGTGTTTTTAGCCTTCAAGCAGTTTACAAGTGAGCCTTAATGTTCACCATACCCTTCAAAGTGGTTAAATGTTAATATTGCCTTTTTCTAGAGGGTGAAGTTGAAGGAAAGAAGTTAGTGACTTTCTCAGGACTTTGGGAGGAGTCATAGGAGTGCATTTCAAACCTGTGCCTGGGTTATGTATCCCTGCTTTCCCTCCAGGGCTTCTGCTTTGTGCCACTGTTTGTGTGTACCAGCACTGGGCAGGATGCAGTGTCTGTCACAGGGATGCTGACTTAGAGCAACAAATGACTGCTCTGGGACATAACTGAGAAATTTGTAAGCTAACAGTTTGAAAACTTATGAGTAATGTTCCTAAATGGTGCTTAATGTAAACAGGAGCTATTGAAGTGGTTCTAAGAGATTCCAGGTGCTTCTCTGAGAGACGCAAAGTCTTCAAAAAGCTTTCAGCCACTAGCACCCAGTAAAGTGACCATGTGGGTGGAGTCCTGCTCGATTAAATAAATGCTGTTGGTTTTTTCCATGAACTTCAGTGAACTTAAATGAAAATCTTGGAGGTAGCACTTGTACGTTTTTTATTTAAAGATACATATTTATTTTATTTCCTTCAGTGTCTGCCATATCTTCTAACTTTCTATGTGCTGAAACAAAAATACAACTGAAGGCTATAGATGCAGGAGGTTTCTTTTGAAGCAGTGGGGAGTCTGCCAGGGAGACAGAAGTGGAAAACATTGATATTTGTTTAGAAAACCCTGGCGTCTATCAGAAATATGTTTTATTCATGGAAGACAACTCATAAAAGGTCAGAGAAGTAGGAGAAAGCTTATTTACTCCATTCAGTTAAACAGAACATTGGCACTGTGGAATAGAAATGCCATCTAATTACATGATCCTGTCTTAATGTGTTGGTTTAAAATTATATTTTAGTCAGCATGTTTTCTTTAAAAAGTGTTTTCATTAACATCTTTGTTCAATGCAAAAAAATATTAATTATAAGAATGTTTTGTAAATTGGGAAATATTGAATCGTATTTTAATATTTTTTGCTTTTAGCTTACTTCTAGTCAAGGAATCTAAAAACGAGTGAAATTATATTTGCAGCTCAATTCTTTTATCAATTTAGTTTCATTTAATTTCTAAGTGCTTTAATGGCAAGCATTGTAAAAATTGAAAGTTTTTAAGTTTCATGTTCATTTGCCTATCCTGTAGAACTCACAGTTTTAATGACACAAATTTTACCACCTTCTAGCTTTCCAAAATAAAAATCAGCTAAAAGATAGAGGTCAAAGTGGGCCAGAACAGGTCAGCTGGCTAAAAGTGACAGGAAAGCAGACAAATGGACACAAAAGGATCAAAAAAAGCATTAGCAGATGTTTGGTGTTTATGGGAATGTTCATACAGGTGCTCTCTCATATTTTGCTCACAGAATTCAGAAGAATTTTGTCTTTTTAAGAGCTTTGCCTTCCACTAAATGAGGCCAAAATAGGCTAGTTGGCTAAAAACCAATGAGAAAAGAGACAAATGGACATTTGCACCTAGACATGCTTGGGAAAGCATGATTTCCAAAGGAAATTAGGCTGAAGAGATGGACTACAAGGAGCAGTAGCCTTCAGAGCCCAAACCCAGCTCTGCCCCTCTAAACAATCTCCCCTTCCCACCTCCTTTTTGGAAGCATTCCAGGAGATGTGATAAGTAAATACAAGCTTAATATAGCTGTTTACTAAAGCTCTTGGGGAAAGTCTAGCAAAATATGCTTTCATAAATAAACCAGAGCTAATTAAGAACCACTTGGAAAGCTAGCACAGGGGAAGGATGGGAGAAAATTAGCATGTAACGTCTGTGTGGTTAGCAGAAACACAATTCCAGCTGGGATGAGACAGAAACCTGACTGGGAGCTGGGTTTATCCATTCTTTCTCATGTTGGGTAGTATCTTATTAAACAAATTATGCCATTAAATTTGATTGAACAGAGTAAGACCTTTCCTAAGTAACCTGCAGCTAAAAATCTGATAAATGTCTGATAAAGTTAGAAAGAAGGTAACTGTGTAATTACAAGGAAGATCAGTCTTAATGCTCGATGTAAATACAGCTGTGACAAGAACGAGGTGGTTTCAGTATGCTTTTAAATTACATTTGGGAAGAAAACACCTTTAGAGGCTGTAGAGAAGTTTTGTTTGGGGCTTTCAGTACAAGGGCATGTCAGACATAGGGGAAAGGTTCTCAGGACATTGTGTGTTCTGCTGTCCTCTTTCTGCACACATTCCCTGCACATGGAACACCCTGACTGACACTGCTTGGTTTCCTGGCTTGGAAAATCTGTGCCAGCATTCTTTGGTGTGGATCTGCTCACAGACTGGCAATATGGTGTCAGTGCTGCAATTATACACATTACTATTACTATTACACATTATTATACACGAGACACATTGTCATACCTGTCATGCCTGTCATGTCTGTCTCTCTCACCTGTTAGGACAAGACCCTGAGAAGATCTGGAAACAAATGTGAAGAGCTGCAGCTCCTTTGTCTGTTGCAGAAAACCGCTGTGCTGTGTGAACACCTCATTTGTCAGTCTCTTTGGTGCACTGGCACACGGCTGTTCATCCACTGGCACTGACAAAATCCTCACTAAGGGGTTCCTTCACCTCCCCATGGGCATGGGGATGCATTGCTCTTCCCCAGCTCACCCCAGCACGCTTCTCAGCAGAGGAGATCACAAAGCTTGCAGTGTATTTTTTAGGAGGACTGTCCAGCACTGAGACATTCCAAAGTTCAAGCTGCTGGTCAGGTCTAGGGTTTTGATCCAAGAGCTGCTCTGGCTGGCAATTAGGTTTGCTGCTGCTTTAATCTGCAGTGTTTTCTTCAGGCATGGCCTGGCTGCTCTATTGACTTGTGCTCTAGCTGGGAAGCCTGCACAGACACAGTGCCCTTCTGTGGGATGGGAGCTTTCCAGGGGCAGCTTCTCCTGGAGATGGGGCAGTCTCAGCAGCAGCTGAGCTGGGATTGGCCAGACCTACCCTCTTCTCCTGGTTTAGGTACAGGAGAGAGACCTGCAGGACTGATAAAGGTCAGTTCTCTGCTCCAGTTTATTTCCTCTAGTACATGAAACAGAGTTTGGTTGTAGCAAGATCTATGGCTGTTGGCTTGTGAAGTGAGAATTTAAGTAAGGACCAAGAAGCAGAACTATCCAGTCACTGTAAATAAGATATTTATAGCTGTTTTAGTGCCTCATTGTATGGGCAAGTGGAGAACTGGAGTTTTGCCTTGATATGGGAAAACCCTCAAATTACTTGCCCTATTTGCCTAATTGTCCAGGCAAAGAACAGCTACTAGGCATTGTAGGATCTATATACGTGCAGTACAATAAAGAATGTTCTCAGAGCATTTCTTACTTACACCTTTGGGCTGTGGAAGAGCAAGGTGGAATGCTGCTGGAATGACCTCAGAACTGTCCAAGTCCCATGGAGGAGATGAGCTGTCCTGTCCATGTGCTGCAGGGCCATGTTTGATTCAGACAAATACTGACTATTCACGTTCCCTTTCACCAGACAGACTTGTATAAGCCTCCTGTTCTGGAAATCCATCTGTATTTTCTTTCACAGTTTCGATATTTCTAATCATATTTTATATTCATGTTCTGCAACTTTTGAATTCCAAAGTGCTGTCAAGTTCCATGATTTCGCCAGGACTGCCTAGGTGGCATTTCCACCCAGCTGGCAGAGGAATAGTACATGGCACAAGGGAGGAAAACTAAACTCATATAATCTGTTGCCTTTACACAATCTGCTTGCTGAATTAATTTGACTGACTGGCAGCAGGTGGAAGGAAGGTGAGAACATCAGAAAGATTTGTTAAATGGCAATGCTGAACTCTGTTTTTATTGTAAGGAGCAGGCTTTGGGTCTGCCCAGTATGGCTGGGAACCTGTGCTGTACACTGGGGACATGAGAGACAAGTCTGATTCCATTTGCTTTTGGGATTTGAGGGCAGACATCTAAAAAGGCAAGGTTATTGTAAGTTTTAGTGCCTTCATGCAAAGGTTGTTCTGTACCTCAGAACTCCCTGATGAGATTTGGTTTGATTGTTTGGTTTGGTTTTTTTCCCTTTCTCTTTAACACATGAGCTATCGAACTGGACTCCACAACTAACTGCCATACACATCACTGTCCTAAATGTTATCCTTTTGTGGCCTTCAGAAGCTAAATACCTCCCAACTATATGTATTTACACATGATAAAAGGTTACAGCTCTGTGTGCCTAAAGCCCTTGGAGCTGTGTTCACTCACTGCTGCCCAAGTCCATGCTGTACCAGCAGCCTCCTAACTGAGCTGCCTTGAAATCCACCACTGCCATTTCTGTAGAGAAGGATGTGCCTGGAAAAGCTGAATTTATTCCTACTTCCAGGGACATGTAGGGAATTAGGAATCTGTGTTATCCCTTCACCATGTTTCTTTACCCTGCAATGAGTACATAGACTTGATTTATCCTGAAAGGTGCTTGAGCCTGGCCCGTTGTAATTAGCCTTAGGTAGATTTTAAATGAGCTCCATGACATCATACCTGGCTACTTCTGTTTTTCCTGTATTACTGAGGCATCTTTATTACTCATTGTGCTGAATCTGTGATTTGTAGTTCCTATATTTAGTGGTTTAGAATCTCTCTTTAATGCAATAAGTGTTGATTTCACTGTTTGATCCAGGGGAAAGAAACTTCTAGGACACGTTGTCATTCCTTGGTCCTGGAACCTCATTGTTCACCTCATCTGCTGGCAATCCCCCACCTTCCTGTGTATGCACCATTTGTGCAGCAAACCATTTGTGTCACGTGCAAATCTGTGTGGGGTTTTTTTTTTAAAGCCTGGTTTTCTACTTACACTGACAAATTTGTAATCCATTGCATTGCTTTAGCTAAGACCACTTGGTATTTTTGATAGCCTAATGTAGGAAGCAATAAAGTTGGATAGAAGCTCGGATAAATTGTGGTTTATTTGTGGCTTGTAAGAAGCTTATGTATTCTTTGCCAACATCTGGCAGCTCGGGAGTGTGGGTGGGAGTGAATGCAAGTGGCTCTGAGCTGCAGGCTGTGTTTGCTGCAGTGCCCAGCAGTGTGTTTGTACACAGGGCTCGTTCTGCACTCCAGCCTGGCTGCCCTGGGGACAGGAGCCACTAAAGGCTGCTCTGGGAGACAAAACTGCAGGTGGAGTTTGAAGAAGTACTTTTGCCACCCAGCCTAATCTTGATTGCAAATAACTGGATTTTTCCCCTTGTTTGTTTTTTTCCCCCCTATTTGTTATTGATAATGTTGATTATTACTCCCTTTGCCACAGATTTTTGTCAAGTGGGGGATTGTTGTGTGGTTTCTGTCAATCTTTTTCTAAATGCAACTGATTCAACACATCATAGGTAATTTTAAATGAAAAATTCTTCTAATTTTCTTTTCTCTAGATTATTTTACCTTTTTCTTTCTTTTCTGTAAAATGCAGCATCTGCAATTGAGTACAGTGTATCAGCTCACAACAGTTAAGTGAAATAATTCTTCTGCACCTCCTGTGCTTTATATAAAATATCCTGGAGCCAATATTAATTGCTTATCCAACTTGAAGGTAACTCTGGTCTCTGTTCTTTCCTACCCCTATTCCATTTTTTATATAATCATTCCCATCAGCATTATTTTCAGGTTGTCTTCAATTTTTTTTTCTCCTAAATGTAAGTGTGCTGGGCTAATTAGAACGGTGGGGCAGAATTTTAAAGATGCTCCCATTCATCCACAGTTCTACTGAAATGTAATTAAGTAGCAAAGATTACAATATCTCATGCATAAAAATTTATTGATCCATATCCATAGTAGTCATGCACTGTGGATTAGGTAGTTTTGATATCTCTAACCCTTATTCTGACCTGTTCTCAGATATTTTTTAAATTCTTCCAGGTGAACGATTAGTGAGGATCATAGAATTTCAGAGATATTTCTTATGGGAACCAGCTTGTCAGACAGTTGTTTTCTTTGGGTAATCAGAATCCCTTTCTCTCCTTTGCCTGCTGCCTTCCCTGGTGCATTGGAGAGCCCGGGGGGAGGGCACTGATGGGCTCAGACAGTGAAACAAAGCTCAGACACTGTCCAGTTCCCACGGCAAAACACTGGCAAGTTTTATTAACTTTCATGGAAGTTGTTTCAGAGTGACACCAGGTTTCTCAATTAAATAGCAGGAAGTTTATTTCTTTAGGCTTGCAGCTTGGAGTCTATGCTATATTAGATTTATCCAGCATTCCTGCTGAAGTCAGGTGTGTTTATTGTAGTGTGTTACAAGCACAGGGATTTTTTCTGGTTGACAGTTTTTTCTGGTTGATGATTAATCAGCATATTATCAATAAATACCTCTTAATGTTAGGCTGGCTTGCACTGCTTAAACTTAGTAATATTTGAAAATTAAGAAGTCTTAATTCTTTTTGTGTGAACCAGAGGCCTGCTTGCATGATAAATGCAAACCCCTTTGCAGCTATGTTCCTGGGGTTCATTTTGCTGGCCTTTCCCTTGTGGTGGTGTAAGAACTGTGTGACTTTGGGCAGCACAGTGAGTGTGCCTGCCTTCCATACAGACAGGTGCTGCTGCTCTGCTCTCATCTCTGCATGGGGACATTGCACCGTGTGCTCATTTACTCACTAACTGGGCAATGTGACAGCACAGAGTTCTGGAGCAGGAGAAGTGCAGTGTGCCCATGTGTGCTCCTTTGTTTGGCCAGGAGCCCCTGGCAGCAGCACAGTCAGTCCCAGGCTCCCCAGGGGGTGTTTGGGCTGCTGAGAGCTCAGGGAATGCAATGTTTACCAGCAGTCCAGGCTTCTCACCCAGCCTGCTCAGAAGCTCCATTTCTGTGAAGCTTAGAATTTGTAAGAATCCTACCTAAGCTGCTTTTTGGCAGAGGTTAATGGAATTAACTGTTCTGCTTTATTTTTGTAAATTAGGCCTCTAGGCATCCTCATTTGCAAAGCTGTTTCCTTGCTTTCCTCTTCATTTCCCACTGAAGGAAACAATGGCTTTGTCCTCAGGGAGAAGGAACAAATGAATTTTTCACTCATCTAATTCCAATTGTCTCTTTCAACTCAGTTTCATTTAAAAAGTTCTGTTTTCTATAAACATACTGCCAGGGTATTCCACGCAGCATGTTAACCTGGTAATGAAATGTTGCAGCAAATACGTGTTAACTGTGGTTACATTATATAAAAAAACAGAAACAAATTATCTTTTCATTTTTCATCAAGTGTAAAAGACGCTCCGGGATAAATTGAGTTTTATATTGAAAAGGCAGAGAGTTCTAATTTTAATTCATGGCTAAGTAATCATGTTAAATGAAGATCAGTCAGCTCAGTGCAAGCTACTTTTAAACAGAACTTCTGTGTTGTAAATCACTTCTGTCTATACTGTCAGGTAGATATTTAAGACTTCACAAGGTGCACACACCACTAGAAAATTCTACAGTAGTGTAGAAAACTTTTCCACTTACTTCTTCCAACCATGTTTCAAGGATTCAGTGGGACCAGCCATCATTTCAGACCTATGGAGGTCAATAATTTACAGCATTAGTTTTCTTTGAGTCACTAACTTTACCTTTATTTTAATAGGAAATGAAAAGGGGAAGGACATTTCCTGGTGGTTAAGAAATATGGGAAAATACTACTTTTTCTTCTCTTGAGAGTAATCTGATTCTACTTTTCAGTAAAGCAGCTATGTTAGGGACTGTATCTCGTCAATCTCAAAAACTATTTTGTTTAATGACCTTCTGTAACTTTTTTGTTTGTTCTCTGTGAAGCCCAAGAAGCTGGTTTAGATGAGATTAAGACATGTGCTATAATTACTTCTATTATTCATCATCCTACAGCAAATTGTACTGGAATTCACAAAGTGAAGAATCATCTTTCATACAAGCCTTGTCTGTAAGTGTTCTATTCCTACAGGATAAAGTACTTTCTCTTGCTAGCTGATAAATTGTGAGAGGGCTGAGGAGCCCAGGCTGGATTTGAGTGTACCTGAATAGTGTGGTTTATTCATGGCAACAACGATCCAAGAAAATGCTGAAATATTTTCAGTTAATAAGTAACTGAATAAGCTAATAAGTTAATATAATAAGTAATAAATTGTAATAAGTTGTCAGAATTATGGCTCAGGAAATGACTAGATAAACTCTGCAAAATTTGCCTTAAGTTCCTAAACCTTTCTGTGCAGGGATGAGCTCTCATTATTCAGTGGCACATCCATAGGGACACCTTCCACTATCCCAGGTGGCTCCAAGGCCTTGGGCACTGGCAGAGATCCAGGGGCAGCCCCAGCTGCCCTGAGCGCCCTCTGCCAGGGCCTGCCCACCCTCCCAGGGAAGGATTCCTGCCCAAGGAAGGAGTGGCTTTTGAGCAGCTAAGCAAGGACAAGTGCCTAGAGAATGGCCAAAAGGCAGTTTTTGTAACTTTTGTGTTACTGAGAAACACCAAGGAGATGCTTCAACGATGGCTTGTCTGAGCAGGTGCTGATAATAAATAAATAAATAAATAGCTTATTTGCAGACAAGTGACGATGGCAATTCTGCTTATAAAACTCAATTTTTTGAATGATTACTAATTGATTTGTAGAGCTGGAGCTGCTGCCATTTGATTCCTCTTTTCATTTATCACACAGATTGATTTCTGACCATTTGAATCTGTGAAGCCTGTGGTCTTCTAACCCAAAACCACAAAGACATCCATTTTAGATCTTAGAAGTATGAAGTCTGTTCTGAACAGTTATATGAAACAATGAGATAAAGAAGTGAAAATAGAAAAGTGACGGATTTCTAGAACTCGAGCAAGCTTTTTTCAGATTGGCTATTTCTGGAATACTGATATCCAAATGTATTTTCCTGACATCCTGCTAAGCTGTGCCATGTTCCTGGAAGCCTGAGATCTCACCATTACACATGGCTATGTTGGAATTGCTTGTTTGCAGTCTGGGGGGCACACAGGGCCTTCCTGTGGGAGAATCCTGAGCAGGATGGAAGTGCTTGGACAGCAGCAGAGGTTGGGACTTGCTGAGGACCATAGGGAGCTGCTGCAAAGGTAGAGCCTGCCCAGGGTATTTCTGGCTCTCTAGGTGGGGCTGAGTTCTTCTCCACATGGGTTTCATACCTTGTTTTATCTAATCTTCCCTTGATGTTCCTTTGGGCTGAGCCAAAGGAAGGAGCTGATCCAGCCTAGCAGTAACTCGTTAAGGATTTTATAAAGCAGAAAAATTACTTTTCTAGTGAATCACAGCCCTGTGTGAAACCCCAAATCCTGCTCAATGTGCTCAGTACCAGGTCTAGCAAGGGAGAGAGAGAAAATCCAGATAGTGTCTTCAGCAGTCTGTAATTAGGTCAGTTTAAAGTAACTGTGAAGCTGCAGCCTGGAGTGGAAACGATCAGTAAATCCTTGATAAGAGTTCCTCTCTCATTATCTACTCTGCTAATTTTCCTGAGGGCTTGGAGACAGCACATAAACTTTAGATGGCCTTGTGTCAGCAGCAGGGCCTGGCTGAAGGCTCATCCCTCATTCCCTGAACTTGCCCTGATGCTCTGGGGCTCCTGGCACTGCTCCTTCCCACCTTGCTCCTGCCTTGCTGACCCTGGCAGCTGCCCTGCTGCTCCTCAGGATCTGTGCCTGGCTCTCACTGCTGCTGGGCTTTGCAGCCAGAAGTGTTACCAGGAGCCTCAGAGGGGAGCTTTGCACTGCAGCTGCTTTTGAAAGCCCACCGAGTTAAAACAAAAAAGGAAACCAAAAGCACAGAGAAATGTGGTTACTTTTTGTTCTGCTGAAAATGAAACGTCAGCTGGATGAAAGGAGCCAAGTTATTTGGAAAAGAGAGTGGGTGACTGGGTAGTTAAGACACTGTGTTGGAACAGTGGTGATAAACTTTAAATCATAGCTGTACCTGCTCTGAAAAGAGCAGATTTAATAAAAACATTCCACCATAGCCACCCAACAGTCTGTCTCTCTCTAGTTGCCTGTCTAAGGCACTGCCCAGGGCTTAAGAGCTGATTTTCTAAAAAATGTTTCTAGAACAGTGTCCCAGCCACAGGGAAAATAGCTAAATGATCTGTCTTCATCTTTTCCCAGAGCAAAAAGGGCAGCAAAGCCTCAGTGGTGCTTTGTCAGGCTAAGCACAGATTCCCTCTGGAGAAGGGAATCATTAGCAGTGCTCACAGGCACATGGCAGACCCCCAGCATTCCCTGAGAGAACCCTTTTCAAGTGCCACGTCTTTGTCCATCTCCTGGGGCTCTCTGCTGTCCCAGCATGGCTGCTGCTGCTTCCCTCCCTGAAATGTGTGCTCTCCAGGCAGGAGGAGAGACTTGGATGTGCACAAGCTTGGTTTCTCCTAAAAGGTTGGTTTTTTTCTATTCCATTCCCAGTCTTCTGTGTTTTCAGACTCAGACAACGATGTCCTTAGCTCCTGTGGTCACAAGTGCTCATAGGAGTTCAGGGAAACACCACTGGTTATCATTAGCCAATCTAAGTGAGGGGATCATGGTCTGGCATTGAAGCTTTTTCTTCTTTATAACAACTTATAACACATTTGAAGGAGACATGAGCCCTGACTAACTCTGGATGTGGGAAAATTCTTCACAACAAATAATTTGCTCTGTACTGTAATTGCTGATCTTGCAATGTTGGGAGGGTGGATTCTAATGCCAAATAAATAAAATTTTCATTTGTATTATTGTTTTCAGTATTGATGATCAATAAAATAATTGATCTGTCTTGATGTTTAATTCCAAATTTTTTAAAAAAGGATGTTATTATATTAGTGTTATCCGGGTGAGTCATGTGGGAGAACTCAAGTTTCCTGACTGCTACAGAAGATAGCCAGTTTGGCATGCATACAGATATAAAATGTTTTAAAAGAATAAGTTTGTGACTCAGGCCAGGAAAGCATTATCACTCACAAATGTATGGGAAGCTGACAGAAGAGGGGTTGGTAATAAGGAATCAGTTTTAAGAGGCTGTTCTGGAAGACCTGCATGATTGGGCAGTGCTAATTGTGACAAGCAGATGCAGATGTTCTGTGCAGAGCTCCTGTACAGCAGGTTTGTTCTGCTCTCTGCAAGCAGGATGCATTTCTATTGCACTGATGACAGGGAACACTTTGAGCTAATCTCCATATTATGCATCCTTGAATTTACATTTGTATAATGAGGCAATATAGATCTCATAAGCATCTTTCTGAGCAAAACTCTCCCTCAGATTTTTTTTTAACTTAATGGTTTGGCTTTCTCAGAGGCTCTGGACTTGGGGCCCTTTGTGTAGCTGAGTAATAGAATTGTCATTGTTCCTTTCTGCTTTAAAGGGAGCACTGCATCATTCCTTTTTCCATTCCAAGTAATTTTTAAAGCATAAAAAATAGATGGGTTACAGTCATCCCTGTATTTTGAAAGGCTCTTGTTTTCACACAGAAATTACTTCATGTTCTACTCTTGCTTGTCTGAACAGTAATGTTGGGTCACTGAATGTGTGTTTGAAAGATCATCTGCTTCTAATTGGGAACAAGTGTCATGTACTCCAGCTCTTCTGAGCTGAAATTTGGAGCTGCTTCTGTTTTATTTCCCTGAAGCTGACTGGAGAATCCAATCACACCAAGGGAATGTTTTCCCCATGCACCAGCTGATACAGCAATTGTAGCTGCACTGGAGTGCTTGGTAAATGAAAGCACTGCTGGCTTATGGGCTATGCATTAATGCAGATATATTAAAAGCCTTCTGAAGACGTTGGCAGAATTCTCATATTGCTAAATGAAATACAAATGAAGGTTTAATTGCTAAATCCAGATCTCTCCTGCATCATAAAGCTTTTTCTTTGCTTTTAGTGTTGTAAGAGAGGTACTAGCATAGCATATTAAATTAATGTTTCTTCTGGAAGTCACAGTGGTAGTCTGTAAGTAGAGCTGCTCAAAAACTGTCTTGTAGAAGTTAATAGAAAAATATTCCAAAGCTTTGCAGCAGAAGGTTTACCTATGAGCTGCCCAACATGCCTGGGCAGGAATGGCTGCAGTGCCTGCTGTGCCTTCAGTGTCCTGAACAGCCCCAAAGAGTGGAGGCACATCTGGTCCCAGGGCTGTGTTCAAGGATGAGGAGGGGGCACCATGAACAGGAGGAGTGTCCCGGTGTCCCTGTGCTGCCTGCTGGGGCACCATGAACAGGAGGAGTGTCCCGGTGTCCCTGTCCTGCCTGCTGGGGCAGGGACAGCATGAACAGGAGGAGTGTCCCGGTGTCCCTGTCCTGCCTGCTGGGGCACCATGAACAGGAGGAGTGTCCCAGTGTCCCTGTCCTGCCTGCTGGGGCAGGGGCAGCACAGCTGGCTGTGGTGAGACAGGACATGTGCTCACACAAAGGACATGGGCCTCTTCTCCAAGGCTTGTAGGCATTGAGGTAGGGAGCTTGAAAACTAGCCTTAATCACTTTGTTTCATTCAGGAAATAATGATTGAAGTGGTGATGGTTGCTGTGAAGGGTTGGTTTTGGAAAGAGTGAGTATATGACTTGTTTTCTACACTCTTGGTCTTTAGCACAGATTTAAAGATCCATTTGTAATTTCTTTTTCCTTTGAAGTATATGCAGGACACACCATGCACTTTTGTTTAGATTTATAAAACTGCAGGGCTTTAGTGAATCTCTAAGGCTTTTGTACCTGATCTTGATAAGCACAGTGCCCTTTGGAAGGAGAAAACTGCTGCAAGGCAGGAGCAGCAGCAGCAGCAGCCACCATGCCTTGTTTCAGTGCAGTATTTCACACTGCTGTGTACTGTGTGACTGCATAGCTGCAGTCATCTGGCTCTTCTAACTCCCTTATGTCTCCAGAAGTGCTTGGATTCCCCTCTTCATTATCCTGCTTTTCCACTTATTCCCTGCTCTCTCCCCACACTCTTAACTGTATTCTTCCCTTCACTTGTACCTTCAGAGCTCCCAGGGCTGTGCTGTACAGACACAGAAGGTTGCTTTGAGGTCCTGGACCTTGTTGTGGTTGATGGGGAAGTGTTAATGGGAGGAGGAAAAGAGCTGCCTTGGATGGAGCACAGGCTGTGGAGGGAGGAGAGGGGCAGTGAGGAACAGAAGCAGAGCTTCCAAGGGGCTTTTTAACACGGTGTCCCCCACCCATCTCCTTCCTCCTTTGGTGAGTCCTGCTTCAGCCTTCCTTGGGGGTGCAGCTCACATACAGGCTTCCCTTTGCTTGGCAAAAGGGAGAGCTCACAGACCTTCCCTGCCTGCAGACTTTCCTTCATGTTGTAGACTTTTAAAGTGTATTTGTGTGAGGTGTCTGTCCTGGTGTCAGCTGTCAAATACCTGAGGGACTGGGATAAGTCAGGGCTGGAGGGGGATTGAAGGTAGGGGAACAGCAATGGCAAAAGAAAAATGTGTCTATTTTAAAATTGAATAGCAGCTTGGATTTGTATAATTACAGTGTTCAAGCACAAAAGTAACACCACTCCAGGAATCAATTTTACCTTGAAATAGCAAAGTGACTTGGAGGAAGTTGTTAGAGGAATGGCTGGAGCTAACTTTGTCACAGAACCACATCAGAAAATGTTCAATTCCAGTATTGAAAGAATTACCCACTGGTGCCCAGTTCTGTTAACCTTTGAAAATCCCAGGTGAGACAGGTGGGATTAAGAGTCCAGAAAGCTGGATTTTATTCTCTGTGTGTGCCAGTTTTGATT
Source organism: Buphagus erythrorhynchus (assembly GCA_013400855.1). Classification (NCBI taxonomy): domain Eukaryota; kingdom Metazoa; phylum Chordata; class Aves; order Passeriformes; family Sturnidae; genus Buphagus; species Buphagus erythrorhynchus. Next base: position 35,604 of record VZTT01075292.1, on the reverse strand, counting down.
TTACATTTTACAAGTCAGTCTCTCCACGGATACAATTTTAATAGGTTTCTAGATCTTTTAATTAAGAACTAGTTGTAAAGCTCTCCCAGCTGTTATTGGAGTCCTACATAAAGTTTCAATAGCTTTGTGAGGTATGAATTTTCTTTTATAAACTCTCCCTAACCCTTTGTCCAGTATAATTGACACAGTACTTGGCCATTTGCCTCTTTCTTTGGTCCTTTATTGTTGCTCCTACCTAGCAGTCCACATTAGATGGATGTTACCTGTACTGTTCCTTGTGGTCAAGGCATCTTAATAAGAAGCTGTCATTTGTGCTGTCTTTTGTTCTTTTGATACTGGTGAGGTTTCAAAGTGTTAGAATGTATATTATAGTGATTGGGTTATTATTTTATCCGTGAATTGCTGGGTGAATTATGGCTGGTCCTAGCGAGTTCTTACAGTTTACTATTTCAATTTATTCTGCAATAAAATGTCAGTTCATTTTTGGTCACATTTTCAGCTACATCACCCTTTCTTCTATGGAAACCTCCCAGCGATTTTCTGTACTAAATGTGCAAAAAGATCCATCTGGTTTTTGTACAGTCACTGTGTTTTCTGTGGATAGTCCAGCTTGATCCCACAGATTTGGCAGCCATCCTGCTCCTGATGTAATGATGAAGGTGTGTTAAAGATTATTTTAATGCTGCAATTTTATCCTTAAAGTCTTTTGTGGCCTGCCATATTGTGATTTTACAACTAACCTGCCATGGTTTATATTCCTTTCTGTTACATGCATATGCCATGATCTTTTTTGGTGCTGTTGTTTCTAATACCCTCTCCTAGCCTGCCTGTTGAGCACAAGGGCTCTTCTGCTGTTAGCCTTTCAGCAGGGTTCTTTGAGGTGAGTGGTGTATGCTCATCTTCTAGTATGCTGTGCTTACACAACCTTCACATACTTGCCAATACTAAACATTTGAAATTTTGTGTATTTTAACAAGCTTTCACTTCTCGTTACATCAGCTTTTTAAAATCAAGTGGAATTTTTTTAAACTTTTGTCTGCTTTAGAGGTATTGAATCTTACTGTACCTCTTACAGACTGCCTGTTTGATAGTAATAATCTTGATGAGGACCTTGACACTGCTGTGACTGTGTCTCAAGGTGGCTTTTTTTAGTGGTCCCCCTGCCTGGTCACTCACTCCCTGAAGTACAATCCACAGATCATATTTGTCACACAGCATGTCTGAAATCACTGAACCCTGCCATTACTGCTGTTCTCCTGGGCTAGCAGTCATTCCAGTTTCTCTGGGCACAACAGGGTTGCTCTTCTCAAATGAAAAAGATTAGATTGTCTTTAATATTGTATTTTTCCTGTATTTGAACATGGACTTAGAGTTTTGTAGAGCTTCTATTTTACTTGTTGGTACATTTCACCAAGCTCTGATTTGATTCTAAGATATTTGTGACACAATTTCTTGACATGATTCCTGTACTGACATGAGTTATTGCATTTTTTTTATCCTTTGTCTAGGTACTAAAGTACCAATAATTATGTCTTTTCTCCAATATTTGATATTTGATATTATTTTGATATTATTCAAAACATACTTTCAGGTAGATGTTGTAGTCTACCCATCTCTTTTTTAACCTTCTCAGCATTTGTATAAAAACACATACATATTGGTTAGGTTTTTTTTGTCTTCTGCCTCTTTTGGAAAGCACAGCTTCACCTTTGGCTTTGGCCAGTGCATTTTCTGCCCTTGGGCCATAGACAGATGAGGAAAAGGAGACATCAAGTCTCCCCACAGGTGTCTCTTTCTCTGGGGGTTCTCAGCTTGTTTTGCAAGTGTTAATACTCAGGTGAATTTTGCAGGCAGACTGATGAGTGTCTGTGCTTTATTATGGATTTATGTTATGGGAATGGGTGACTCATTAATGAATTTCACTTGGCACCTTAAATCTGTTCTTGAGTCAGTATTAGTTAATATTTTTGGTGAAGGATTTTGAGCTCTGCTGCAGATGCTGAGGCTGAAGACTTGCCCTGAAACTCATGAAAGGCCATGGCCCTTGTGAGGAATGCTGTTTGTTGACAGCATTTAATAAATTTTTAGGTGCTATCTTGGTTTCACTTTAGAAATACAAGGCAAGTTATACAAGGACAAATGGGAACTGCAGTATTTTTTGTGAGGAAAGAGAATGCTTCCCTGGCTAGTGAAGGATAAGCCTCAAACAGTTAGAGTAAAATGTTTTTCCATGCTGCTTTGCTCTGGAAGCTTGTCCAAATCACTTCCCAAAATAATGGTAACTGTTACTGTCAATTATGTATCATGGAGAGAACAATGCAGGCAAATCTTTAGTCTTGTTTTTGCAGTGGATGCCTAAAGCTGTATAATAAAATGGGATTTTGAGCAACAGCAGATTTTGGACTCCTATGTCAATCACATCCCCTCCTTTCTCTCTCCACCAGATGCTGTTTTACAAGTATGTAACATTTTATGTGCAAGAAGAGAACAGCTGATTTATTACAGAAATGAAAGAATATTAAACCTTCCACAGGGCTGTAAGGACAGCCTTAGCACAAATACACCTAATCCTGGTCTGATAATAGCAGGCAATGAACTCACAATATTCCATATTGTATTAAAATTTCTGTAACCTAGTTGCAAATGGCTTTTCATTTAAATTTTGTTTGCTTAAGTTTATTACAGAAAGTAAAAATAACCCCTGCTCTGATAGCACCTGCAAGATAGATATTGCTCTATTTCTTTGTAAATAAAGGCCTGCATTTTATTACTGGGAAAATTGCTGTATTTCTGCCTTTGCACATCAGGCAATTTTCTGAAGCTTCTCTCAACAGGTATGTTATAATGGCTTTGTATGCTGGAAGGGTATGCCTTTTCTAAATCTCTATCTACAGATAATGAAGTGCATTAAGAATGAACACTCTGGAACTGTGAAGGGAAAACATCTATGAGCTATGTTCAAACCAGAGCTAAACTTCTAAACCCCTGTTCTAGCCACCTAAAGGGAAATTCCCAGTGGGAACCTGAACCTTAAAAAAAAAAACCCATCTAAATTTGACTTCAAGAACATCCATCACCTCTTTCAGTTGGATGGAATGAAGCAGGACTGTTCATGCACTGGGGTGATACTGTGTCTCACTGGTGGGTTTGTAGGAGGGGATGACAGCAGACCCTTCATGATTTGGGGCAGAGTTTGTTGCTGTGAAGGTCAGTGTGGCTGCCAGTCCCTCTCCCCCTCACCCCCATGCCTCTGGAGTAGCAGGGAGGTGCTCAGTGCAGGGTTTGGTAGCACAGCTACTGAGTACACTGGCCTGTGTCTTTTTATGGGGAGCAGCATTCCAAAGAAGTTCTGTCTGGATTGTAGTGCCAGGGAAGTAGCTGGGAATGCCATTTAATGGTACTTAGTTATTGTGGTTAATAAGCAGTGACTCCTGGGTTTATATGTGTAGGGTGTATAAGAATATGTTTACTTAGTGTGTGTTAATCATCTGTGGTGTATTCATTTGTGGCATAAAGAGGCCATTTGTCTTTTTAGGGGAAAATAGCTCAGATCAGACTCTATTATTTTTGTAAGATGGTGTTTTAGTAAGATAAACAAAAAATGTGACAGATTTCATATGTGTTTTATAACCAAATATTTTACATAATGTTGTTTTTCTTCTCTTTTTGGTATACTCTGGAGGCAGTCATGCATGGATTGTTAGAATAACAGAAATTACTTGGAGTAACTCTGCCTTTATCTGAACATTTGCTATGCTTGTAAACTTGCATGCTGTTTGTGCCTAGTATTACACACACTTCCATTTGCCAACTGCAAATAGATTTTAATTTTTGCAATTTACACACTTTTGCATTGTACATCAATAAGATCCTAATCAAATTTAATTCTACACCCATTACTGAATGATAGTTTTTAGCATAATAAGTCTCGATTTTCATATTCATCTCACTGCTTTCTGAAGGGGAAGTGGAAGAGCTGCTGGCTGCATTCTGCTTTGTGAGAAACCCTATGAGATTTAACCCTTTGGCCCAAGAGAACAGCTGGATCTTTTCACCCTGCAGAGCCCTAGTGCTCTGTCTAGGCTAATAGAAGCATGTCCTGTTATAAACTAGCACTAAGCCTAGTTAAATCAGAAAACAACTAAATTAAGGATAACACCACGGGAACTACCTGAATGCCACAGAGAGAAATTCCAAACCACTGCTGGAAGTCCAGATGTGTTTCCTGGGAGATGGTGCAGCAGTTAATTATACTTGAACTACTGCACAAGGCTGCTGTTCATCAGTCTCCTAAATGTCATTTCCAGGGGCTTTGGAAATGGGGGTGGGAGCTACTGCTGTCTCAGGTGCTTTCAAGTAGCACCAGCCCAGAAAATATTTTCTTTCTAGGGCAGCTCTACCACAACAGCTAATCATTGCTGGCTGCCAGGGTAAAGAAGAGCACATTGACAGGATTTATTGGACTCAGACAGCCTTTGCTAGCATTCATCATAAGAGGCTATTTGGGAAGCTAAACATTGCTGAAGTGAAAGGGGAGCTACTCTTCTGTGGTAGGAACTGTCTGGAGACACAAAACAGAGCAGGAATGAGGTGTCAATTTTCCACATGGCAAAAGGTTAACAGCAGGGAGCCCTCAGGTATCCAGGTTAGATTCATGTGCTGCAAGGTGAAGTCTCTGTGAAAGGGAAAATGGCAGAACGTGCAGGTAATATCAATGGTTTGGTCAGTCAAATCCAGCAGGACTTTGCAGAACTCAGCAAAGCTACCTGAATGAGCACGAGTCTACCAAGCAGAACCAATTCACAAATGTGTCATTGCCTGCTGGCAGTGGTAGGGATGATTTTAGCTATAGACATCTGCTGTTAACCAAGTGTTAGCAGTGAAAAAAAGAGTATGTTGTGTCCTTCTGGACACAGTTCAAAAGGCTTGTTAAGAGTACATTAATAATGCCTTTGTGTAAATATTTTGCCTTTTATTCTTGAGTCTGTGGTCAATTCTAATTACCTGTTATCAAGGAAGATCAGTTGAAACAGAAATGGTTTGGAGTTCGCTGAGGAAAATGTTTAGCAGCATTTGATTCAAGGGACAGGGAATTGATTTTAAAATGGCTTATTAAAATATTTTTATTCACAGTCCATAATTCATCTGTAGAACTTGCTGCCAGCCCTCAATGACGGTAAGGTTTTAGTGGAAATTCTGTATAAAAAGATTTCATTTCTAAGTGTATAATGAGACCACTTATGAGTATGTTATTTGGAGGATAATACGTGATCCACATTCCTGCTATGGGTATGTTAAGGGCTAAGACATTATTTTCTTACTATTGTAAGCTGTCTTTTTTCTTCTGGGCTTTTTTTTTTTTTTTTTTGGTAAGTATTTGTTTCTACTTGTTAAACACAGGTTGCTCTCAGTTAGAAAGCCTGCTAGGCATATCTGATATAATATTTCCTACTGTGATGGTGATATCCTTGGTTCAGGAGAAAGCACAAACAGTTCAGTGGCCTGTGTATGAATTCCTTCCTTTGTGAGGTGTTGCAATTGTCTGTGCTTTTGCAAATACATCCTTGCAGTAGGTAGTAGAGGTAGGTTATTGTATCATGTATCATCATGATCTGAGCTGTTTAAACAGAGACACAACAGAATGAAAACAATTTTCCTGTTGGCATCTATTCTGGTTTGTGTCTGAGTTTCTCCAGGGCCACCTCTCATTAGTATTCCAACTCCTCTGTGATGCTAATGGGATCACCAGAAGTTGGATCAGAATTTTCAACCTATAAAACACAGTTTATACCCTCTCCTCTGATGCCATCATGGGGAAAGGCAGCCTTTGGCAGTTTGACCCCATGTGGGAATGCAGGAGAGCTCTCTTGAGCTGCTGCTGCTGCTGTGGAGGATGAGGGGAGCAGGTGGGGTAGCACATTTTTGGTGTAGTCCAGCTTTGGACACATCTTTCATTTCCACAAGTGGTAGTAGTGGTGGAGTGCAGTGGTGATGTGTCACTGCCAGGTGCATCACAGCTCATTTGCATTTCAGCTGGATCTCACCAGTTTGTCATAGACAGGCCTGGGCAGTGCTACTTGCTGGTGCTGATACAAATGCTGGGGTAAAAGTGGGTTGTGTTTTTTGAATGATTACCACAGCACCAATATGCTTTTGCTGAGTCATCTGGGGAAGGACAAGTATGGTTAAGCAATGAAACTGAATTTTGTCTGGCACTATGAATACGAAGTTATTATTTCCACTGGCATCAATTAAAAAGCTTATTAATAATAGATTGTTAAATGAGCAGTATAAAATCTGATTTTAGTCCCTATCTCAGTTTTCAGCGAGTTCTCATCTGAATAGACATTCCCAATAATAATTTCCCAACCTTGTGACTGTACGTACATCTCTGAGCAATCAGATTAGGAGCCACTTTAGAAAAAACAGCCATAATTCACCAAGTGGAATAAGTTTTTTAAAACTAGTAAAATGAAACTCTCTATTTATTATGGTGGTGATGATTGCTGGTATGAATCTTGTGAGAGTTCTGACTTGTTTATTTTGTTGGAGGTGATACAATGCCATGCATTGCTCTACTGTCAGACATGTTTCCCCAAAGTTCTGCAGGCCACCATCATCTGTTTTACATTTGACACTGGAGGAGGAGAGCCTGCCAAACCACAACAGGCTACGTGGTGATTATAAGCACTGAATAATTGTATTCTGTGGCTTGACAGGCTAGAGGTTTCAAGCAACATTTGTGAAAGTGTGTTGTTATGGGATTAAGGTTGTATTTTAGTTGAGGAAATTCTATACCCTTCTAAATTTGAGTGGAGGTGTCTGGGGTTGCTCCCTTGCTGCTGCATGATGCTGTGCTCTCACTTCACCTGACTCACATGTCCCACTCAACTTCCACTTTCCTTGTGAGTAAGAAAACAATCAGTAAAATGATGGCAGTGGGAGGCTGAGCATCTGCTCCCAGTGCTGCCATGGCCTGAGAAGGACCCCACACCAGTCTACTTTGAAGAAATGGCATTGATAATGTCTTGCAAAGTGTTTGGACACTCTAATGAAATGTGCTTCCACATTTTTGATGTTAAGATACTTTAAAGAGTAACATTTATTTCTGATTAGAATGAATTAATTCTATTGTTAAAGCAGTTGAGGAGAAATGTTATAATCTTTAATTTATTATTTGATAGATAACTGACTTGATGAGCTGTTTATTTCCAGTTTGGAATTGCTGGAAAATTAATATTTTTTCCCCATATTTGATACTAAACTTCAAATAAGGAAAATATTTTCCAAGTTGATGGCTTTGATTTCTGCACTCACCAAGCAAAGCAATGAAAGAGAAGAGATGTAGAATTCCTATAGAGGATATAATTTGGAAGAAATCTTTATGTCCCTATGTACTGAGTTCTGATAACATAAACAAACTGAAGGGTAGCAAAGTTCACAACAGATATTTGGCTCACTGGGGGACTGAATTGACTTGGAAAAGTGAGAAGAATTTGGTGGTTTTTGGCCTCCTTTGGTTTGGGAGGAGGTGATGGGCACACTGCAGCATGTGGGAACACTGCCTGCGTCCTTTGCCATACCTTCCCAGCTGGAGCAGGCAGCACAGGAATGTCAGTGTAGGCTTACAGAATTCCTTACTGGGAGCTAGCAGCCTGCAAAACTCAGAAAAACCCAACTTCTGACACTGTGTGTTGGCTCAAGGCTCTTTTCCCTGAGGAGAATCTGACACAAGACACAAAGTGTATTATTATCAGTTTTTCACTCACAGGGTGAGATGGCCTGAACTCCCTGCCCCTGATCTGTAGGAGATGTAAAGAATCAATGGTGCCACTTCCTTCCCACTGCAGACTGGCCTGCTGGCTCTCTAGTACAGTTCTGCTGTGTAATAGGAACTAATGGCTATTATTTAATCAGTTAAAACAGAATGCAAAAAGGGCTGTTAATGATGAAACCATCCTTCTCTGCAGTGCTGCCTTACCTTGCACCTGCACAGTCTTTAAACATTATAACTCTTAAATGAAGTGATCCTGTAATTGGCTAAGGCCCTGCAGTTGTAGCAGGAGCAGTGCTGCACATGTGCTCAGTGTGATGCATGTGTGAGGTGGGAGGGCGGTGCAGCTGTTGGTGTTCCTGCAGTGCTGTGTGCCAGCTGCTGCAGCCAGGCCCTGCTGCTGCTCGGAGCAGGGTGGGCACTGCAGCAAGGGCACGCTCAGCTCTGAGCTGCCAGGCCAGGCCTGTGCTGGGAAGCTGATGCTGGGGGGACTGGATTTGTTGCAGTCACCACAAGTCAAGCTTTTTTGGTGAGGAAATTGTTAAATGCTAAGGACTCTTGTCAGCATGACACCACTGTCCTACTTTCATGGCAGTGATTTACAAACTGCAGTGTATGGGAGTCTGTGCAATTCAGCTCACCTTTGGGAATGCTCTGCTGTATGAATGATGTATGAAGGGTAAACTTTCTGAAACACCCTCGTGACTTTATGGTAACCATACCCCAAAAGTCCTCGGGCCAGTAGGTTCTCACTAAGCTTTGTCTTGGGATTTTGTGGCACACTTACCCTTTGGAAAACTCAGCTTTTGTCTTGAATTTCAGTGGACCAGTCTGAATTGAAAAGGGGGGCATGAAGGTACAAGAGGGATTTCCTGCTTTTTTATAGCAATAGGGTTTTCTGCTAGGTTCATATGGGTGGTAGAAACAAAGATGTGAAAGTGCTGTCCTAGGCATCCCTCCAGCCTAGATCCATCTTGTCCACTGACAAGAAATTCAGGGTTTGAAAGACAGTCAGGTGTTGCCTACTCAGTTCCTACTTGGGAACTTACTGAACTGGCCACTATCAGTCCAGGAGGTATTTCTTTTTTATAAAAGCAGAAAGCATCTCTAGTGGATTTACTTCCACTGGAGAAAAAAACTGTTAAATCCCTTGAAATAAATTTTGCATTAGGGCTGGGAGAAATGACATGGGGAGTCAGAAAAAGCTCTTTTAACTTCTGCTAAACATTTGCTGCTTTGCTGTATTTTACTCCAGTCTCAGCTCTGCAGCCCTGAAGGCTGCAAGTCTGAAACTAAACTCCTGAAATTATAAAAGCGTAAAATAAAGTGAAGGTTAATGGTCACTGGCTCCTTTCCCACAGGCTCTGCAAGCTTTGATATGTGGAACACTAACAGAAGAGGATGGCATGAGGCAGTTATATATTGTTGTTCTTGCAGTCAGTGTTAGTACTGTCAAGCAAAACAACACTTCCCAAAAAATAACACACCTGCACTGACAGTTATCCTGGGCAAGCTGCTCTTGGAGAGCCTGGGACAAGCACTGTTTGTCCATTACATACTCTGAAACAGGATGAAACCAGCACAAGGGGCATGTGCTGTGATTCTTCACTGACCTGTGCTGCTTCAGGGGCAAACAGAGAATGTAAAGGTGTTTGCTGAGGTTGTCAGACTGCCCTGTCACCCTTTCAGTAGGGTTCTGCCAGTGCCCTTCTGCAAGCTGCAAGAGGAGCTCTAATGCATTTGCTCCTTGGAAAGGAAAATCTGGCTTTAGACAGCAGCTTCTTTTCAGGCATTTTGGGAGGAGGCATTGGACAGGTAAATGTAAAGCAGATTAACGTGTAACCTTTCTCAGAAGGATGCAGGAGTTGTCAGCTCACTGGAGATTGCCAGTACTGCTTGGAAAAGATGCACAGGCCAAGCTAGTGAAGGTATTTGACTAGAGCTCTTGATTTGGGGGTATGAATCAGAGAATCATAGGATGGGGTGGGTTGGAAAGGCCTACAGACCATCTCTTTCCACCCCCCTGCCATGGGCAGGGACGCCTTCCACTGAACCAGGCTGCTCACAGCCCTATCCATCCTGGCCTGGAAATAGAGGATCATTTCAGAGTACTGCCAGAAATCATCTGGGGAATGACCAGCTGCTCCAAAACGGGAAGGAACTGACTGAGATGCAGTCAGAGCTGAAACTGAACTGAAGGTGATTAAGTTTCAGGTGTCTGTCCACATGTTTTGCCATTATTGACTAAATGAGCTTTGAAATTATCACAGTGATTTTTATAATGTGTAACAGAAATAGGGAGGGGCCATGTTCCAGGTAATTCTGACTGGTTGACTCTGAGGCATTCCTTTCTTCCAGGCTGTTTTCCAAACAGTTTAATGCCCATACATCCTCAAAGATTTGCCAACCCCCTCTTCCTCTCATTGGCATTAGCATGCAGCACCACTGCAGTGTGTTAGCAAATGCTCCATAGCAGCTGGATTTCCACAGAATTTCAGTCCTGCTCCATCCACTGCCTGGCACAGGTTTCCATCAGCCCCTGCACTTCACTGCTTACTCTCTCCCTTCAAAACTGTTCATTCATTCAGTAAAGTTGGACTTACAGATTTATGCTGCAAAGAATATGTGACAGTCTCTGTGTTTTCTTTGTGTTGGGGATGCAGAGAAGTGGAAGAGGAAGCATTACATTGTATAAAATAGGCATTAAATTGAAAGAAGGTGCAGGTAAGGGGCACAGGCTACAGATATTCAGAAAGAATCTCTAAAAAAAAAAAAAGAGTGTTTTATTTGAAACCTTTTAAAAAAGGGGAAGACTCCTTGTTCCAGGGTGTAGATTGTAAATCTTTGATTAAATCCTGAAACAGCCCTATTAAATAGACACGAAGTGTTCTGTGGCACTGAGGAAAAGGGATCATGGGTTATCCAGCTGCAGTTCTAAGAGCCTGGTATAACCATGCATTTTAATGAAGCCATCAGCCCAAGGAATGCTGGCTGTACACTGCAGCATCCCTGCCTGCCTGCAAAACTGTCCTCTCCATACACAGAGCACTTCTATTTGCACAGCCCTTGTTAACTACAATTTAAAAAATCCATTTGGGAGAGATCAATTAATAATTAAGCTAGTGTGGAATTAATCTTAGGCAAATCTGCTTCCTTTTTGCAGTGTAAGGAAGTATCTTTTCTGTCATATCCATATAGTGACCCAATAAAGCACTGATACTGAAAATTCAATTCTCTGTAGCTAATCACCATCCTGTTGCAGCAGGGCCATCATTTGAGATAGCTTTTTTTTTCTCCTCATGCATAATAATTTTTGAACATTATGTTAATTTTCACTAAAAGTTGATGGGATAGGGTTCCTGCAGAGGGTATAAATATTCCAGACTGCTTTATTTTTATTTTTATTTTTTTGTTATATCATGTTTGAGCATGAATCACTTCCTTGTACCTCATTTTATTTACTTGAACAATGAGTCTTCTCTACTGGAGGAAGCAATTTAAAACTATTGTGAAAATGTCTCTGTCTCTAACATTTCTTTGTTCCTGGAAGCTCACTTGCTGCTGGAGCTGAAGTTGTAAACAAGGCTTCACAGGGGCACAGCTCAGTAGAAGTTCAAGGGCATCTGGTACATTTCAATGTAGCTCTTGGATTTTCTTTTTCTTTCTGTGAAATAGCTAATCAAGACAGGCGAGTGGCTCAGACTGAAGGGAAGAAAGGGCCTAGACTGGGAGAGAGAAATCTAAGGGAGAAATCAAATAATGATATTTTTCCTTTCAGTGAGAGCTAAGCCTGATCCAGGGGTTTTCTGCCATTGGGAAATTCCCTTAATAACCTTCCCTAAGGTTAGAGGCAGAGACAGAAAATCCTGTAGCCTGTGAAAAGGATGAAAATTCATAAATCCTGATGTTACTAAATTGAAATTAAATGTGCAAGTTTTGGATAACAGGGATATATATTCCTTTAGCTCTCATGTCCTCCCCCATCCTGCTGCAGTTCATCCTTAGTTTTGTAAATCTCTTTCCAATGCTCTTCTGAGCTAATTCTAATAGGGGATCTATCAAAATTCATTATAAAAACACATAAGCCCAGGCGTGCTCTGCAGTCAGCCATTAGTGTTCATACTGTTTGATGAATTAAAATGCCAGAAAGTTAAGCTAAGATACCATTCTGACAGTGTCCCCTACTCCAGTCCTTTTCACCAGCTCTGCTGAGAGCCTCTGGGTTGGGAAGGAAGGGCATCCATCCCTCTTGGATCATCCATCCCTCTTGGAAATGCCTGTCAAGCCCTACTTATATACATGAGCACATTTACAAGTAAACAAGATTATTTTGGTATTTTTCTCTGTTGATACTGGGGTGTTGACATAAATGGGGGACACTTTCAGAACATGCACTGGGTGGAAGTAATGAGTACTTGTAATAAATTCTCACTACAGAGTCTGCAGGAGCATTTTCTTTTCATCATCTCATTAACGACTTAGAGCCATTAACAGCTTAAAGTGCTGAGTAAGGATTTACATTTAATTTAAGTCTTCTGTTCTTAGCTGACAAAATGTATTTTACACACTTGATGGATGTAATTAGTGTGATGAGGCTTTAAAAGAAATTGGCTTGGTTAAATTTAGAATTTGCCATGTCAGTTTATACATGAAGCCAAAGCATACATATCAGTAGTTCTGTGGCTATGGAAAAAAGCATTTTATTAATATTACTGGTATATAGATGTTTTTAATTTATGATACTGATGCAGTCCAAATGCAACATGCTTTCAGATTTGACAGTGCAATCCATTATGTTATGATTTCAAATTATTTTATACTGCTCTTGCACATCAGAACTTAGCATTATGTGCTATGGCTACAGACCAGCTATCCTTTGGGTGACAAGGAATTATGCATAACTGCCTAAGTTCCTGTGCTTCACCAAACTTCCATCAAAGCACACCTCCATGGAAACTGCTGGACTTCAGTACAGGCAAACTGAGGGCAGCTGCACTCCCAGTCCCTTTTCCCTGCAATGTCACTGCTTTCTGCCCAGCCTGGCTCAGGGTTCTCATGTGAAATGTTTTCCCTCATATTTTCTTGCTCACTGGGAAGATGAAACCCTTGTTTGTGCTGGCAGCATCAGCAGGGATGGGTGGAAGGTATTGTCCAGCATGGTGTGTGTGAAGTAAATCTGGTCTTTAGTGAAGGACAACTTTCTGTCTGGTAGCTGGAGCTGCTGAGCTCACATAACAATATTGCTGGGTTTTGCTGCAGGCCTGCATTTTGTATCAGTAATGTAACCTGGGAACTGTTGTTGGAAATAAATTAAAGTAGGGACAAGTGAACATTTAGTCCCCAGAGCAGAGAGCCTGTCTGTACGAGGTACAAGCAGCCTTAGGAGGAGTTCCTGGAGATGGAATTCCATCCCTGTGTGGAGGGGTCCTGTGTTGGAAGGAGGACAGTGAGGGGATCACACTGTGAGTCACAGCCTGAGAGCACATGGGATGGATTTCCCAGGTGGAAATTGCTGTGATGTGCCCTGGATGTGTCTGGGTAGCTCAGGGTGTTCAGGAGGAACATCCTACCCTGCTCCAGAGGGTAGAATGAAGATGCACTGCTCTGAGGATGTGACTCATATCACAGAGAGCTGCCAGCCTAATGCTGGCAAGTGCCACATTACAAGTAACAGTGCACTGCTAACAAAACTCTGATGTGCTGGAATGGTTATTTGATGTTGCTCTTTTTTGAAGAGGAAAAGATGATCCTTTTCTCATACTTTGACTAAGTGCTTTTGTGTAAGATTACTGTTGATAGTTATTAGTGAGGAATGTGGGGAATAAACTCTTCTGGCTAAAAAAGACCCCAGAGTTGAGACTCTGTGGCTGTTTCTTAAAGTGAACCATAGTTGATTATTTTCTGAGGTGAGTTTACTGTAACTGCATGCCAGGAATTAGTGTCAGTCCTTTTTGCAGTTCCCCAGATAACACCCTTTTCCAACAGGCAGCCCTCCCAGTGTTACTGAGGTAGGCCTGCCCCATCTGCACCTCACTGAGGTACAACCACACCCTTTCCCTTGCCTGAGAATTTGCCAAAATCTCTGGGGAGGTCATTTTTTAGAGTAGCTTCATGGAGCTGGCCAGAACACTTTGTAGACCTTTGTTCAACTGTCCGGTTCTGAGGAGAAATGGAGAGGACATAGTATTTTGTAACAAAGGTTAAGTGCTTGTCTGGTGCAACAAATGGGTGAGATTTGGGTGTTTAAATTCCCATTTGCAAGTCTGAAAACCTTTGCTGCAGTCCGTTTTAAAATAAACAGGATAATCTATAGGAGACTGAAAAAAGAGTTACAGCACACTAATTAAGATGAAGTCTGAAGTGTTTTTCTGTTTGACTCCAGTCTGCCTTTTGTAAACTGTGTTGCCTTTCTCTGCTTTTATCACCTGCAGCTTTTGCATAACTCAGCACAGGCCAAACAGATGCTTCTGCAGTGTTAAACAATGCATTTTAACTGAGAAAAGCAAACGAGTGTGTATGCTAGAATATACATTATGAAGGCTGTGTTTTTGGAACAAGGAATCCATTTATGATGGTTGTGTTTTCAGTAAGTTCTTCCTGACCACAAAGGTTACGTGTAAGAGCCAACAGCACAACCTAGGATTTGCAGTGCAGCACAAAATAAATGCCAGGAGGATGTGCTCAGCTAGAATAATGTACATGTTACCTGTTAGCAGTAGCTTAATAATCACATAAGAGACAACAAAAGTAAGATGGAATAGGTTTAGATTTTTTCCAATACGAGCTTAGTCCCACAGTTTGGAAAGAATGTCTTACATTATAGGGAGGTATTTTCTTCCTTTCATTTAGTAAGGTATGAAAGAAAAGAGAACTTTTTTTGTTTGATGTCTAAAGATGCCCAGAACCTGACAGTAGCAACTTTAAAAAAAAAAAAAAAAGTTTTAAATACTTCCAAGAGATACAGATATTTGACATTCCATTCTTATCTATCTATCTATCTATCTATCTATCATTTTCTATCTTTAAATCCAGTTTTTTAAGTTCTGGAGAAGCTGAGTGACCCTTCCTGACTTCCTACTAGTGCTGTAAGCCACATGCAGTCCTTTCCCTGAGTTTTTTTCTTTTTTCCATCTCTCAGTATAATTATGGACATGAGCAGAGGTGTGTTTTCTTACAGTTAGTACACCACACTATGGGGTAGAGTGCCAGTATAACCCTTGGCAAGTACAGGGAGTACTGCTGGATTTCAGGGGACAATAACTAATAAATAATAAAGGCTGAGTTCATGGTGGCAGCTCCTGCAGGCTGCTGCCACTGTCACTGCAGTTGGGTTTGCTTTCTTTTGGCATGAAGGAATTAGGGTCCTGAGAGATTGACCTAGCTAGTTAGTGGGTTTGTTAGTTTGGATTTGCACACAGAGCTGAGCAGGGGATTTCCTCTCAGTGGTGTAGTGAAGCACTAGACCTTGTAATGCATTTCTGTCCTGGTCTGGTGGGTAAGTAGGTGAGTAATTAAGATATTTTGTTTGTCACGTGTCCTTGTGATGTATTAGTAGACTTTGGCTGTCACAAAATGTTGGGAAAATTAGCAAGGTTAAAGGGTAATTATAAAGTCATACATGATCTCAGTGCTGGTGTTGGAAAAACAGAAATTCAGCCTTCAGGCAGGAGTGTACACTGTGACACATGGGCAATGTGTTGGTCATGAGCACAGGAAGGGAATGGCTTTAGTGGTTAAGATGACATGTAAAGGGTTTTTGGAGGACTTTTTTTCAAGGTTACACCTCCAGTCATTCAGTTGCTTTTTGGCAAACAGAAGAGTTTGTGGGAAACAGTAACAAACAGTAAGTAAAGAATGAAATATTTTGCTTTGTTAAAGAGTTTGGTTGATTTAATCATTGTGATTTTCCACATGAATATCTAATATTTCCTGTAATAACATCAGGAGGTCATTAAGCTCTTCGGGAAGAAGTTAATAAATAGGAATTAGCTAGCCTTTTGTACCTTCTCAGTAAGCAATGCTTATTCTTACACTGGAATGCCAGTGCTGTGGTCATTATAGCATAACAGCATGAGCAAGGCAGGACTCGCAGGGAGATGATTTCTATGATGGATTGGTTGAATAAAAAGATACTGCCTACTTGCAAATCTTTTTTTGTTCTTGCTTTTATGATATTTGTGCTCCTTCCAAATGAGATTTGCAGGTTCTCTGGTAAGTAAAACATTGGCCATCAGCTCACAGCTAATTGTCCCAGAGGGTCTTGGTTAAAATCCTTTTTATTACGTTATCACCTCCTTGGTGATGTGTTCATAGCTGTTGAGCTCAGTCCTGTTCTACTGCTCGTGTGCCCTACTGTGTTCTGTTGTGGTGGTGCCAGGGAAGGGTTTGGCTGTAACCCTGAGAATCACAGCACAGTCACATTCTGTCCCACTGGGATGATCCCACTCCCAAAAGCCTCGCTAGGAATGAAAAGCAAAGCACCAGGACTGACAGGTGACCTCCCAATGCACCTGGAGACATCAAAAGTTAGAATTACAGCTGCATTTCCTCCAGTGTGGAATGAAATGAGTTCCTGTGCACCTTCTTAGGGGCAGTGAAACCTGAATCTTATCAAGAGAGCTGTAATCCTGACTTCACTGTCTTCTCTCCTCCACTGTGGTTTAGGATCATAGCAGTGACATTGGCACAGAGCTACTGAGCCCTAGTGCAGTTACAGCAAAACCTTCCAGAGGTCTTGCCCAAGCACATGTGCTGCAGATTCATGGCATGTTTGCCATTGTGTGACTTTGCTATTGTTTGTGACTTTGATCTTGATCTTTGCTTCTTGTCTCCTTGGACACTGTGTGTGTTTTTGAGAAGAAGTTCTTACTTTGACTTGTTCCCAGGTACTGAGTTGCCCTTCTTTTAATGTCTAATAATACCTTTCTCTCATTATTATAAAAATAAACTAAGAAAAAATATTTTTTTTAGTCTTCTGTTGTTAGGAAGTTGAATGAGTTGTTTGTGGCCTGAGGTTATTTCCTAGTCTAGCAAAGTGATGTTTTATAAATAAGAAGTTATAAACCAGTGGCCACAAACCTGTTAGAGCTCCTACCCTTGCTACCTTGTATACTCCGTACCTTTTGCTGGCAGCAGTGACTTACACACTGGATAGACCATTCCTGCCAGCTTTCATCTACTCTAATTTTCTCCATGTATTCACTCCGTGCAGGCTATGGCTCCTGTACACAGATCCAGTTGAGTACTCACTACACTGCAAGGGTTTGATGCTTCTCCTGTGTGATGCAGAAGGATGCAGAGGGAAAAGGCAAACACATCTCTGTGTGAATTGATTTATGCAGGAGATACCTGTGATTAAGCTCCCTACCCACTGGATGTCACTATTGTTCCACAGAAATTCATCCATGGAATATTTATCTAGCATTGAGGGCTGACAGCAAAGATCATTTGCTTGCAGCAGACTGAAAATTTCTAATTGTATTTGCAGGAATATTGTACATTTATGTTCATTTTGCAATTGAATTTTATATCAAGGTTCACCATTTCATAGTAATAAGAAAAGAGAGCATTGCCAAACCTTCAGCTGTGATGACTCTGGAAGTGCAGATAGTGAGTCATGAAAAGCAGCCAGCAGAGAAGCTTGCAGTCATTGTACTCAAGCCACTTGTTCTCATTATTATTCTCTTACTCTGCAGTTGCTGGAGGTGATCTCAACACAGCCAATGAACATTACCAGTCTCCTCAAATTTGCTTAGTACTTTAGTTATTTTCTGTTCCTGAAGATGTGCATGCTGTTTGGTGTATTTCTCTGAAACAGCTCTTGAATATTCCAAGAGCTGGGTGGCTGAGAGGCCAAGCACTACACTGGTGAGGAGGCTGGATTACACTCCCAGTACTCAGCTGCTGTGAGATCCAGCCAACGACCCCAAATCTCTCATGTCTGTTTGCCATGGTCTTTCTGTGTCTCACTGACTGCCCTTAACATTTTTGGGGTACTACAGTAAAATGAAACAGTCTGGTGATTCCATCTAACATTTATCTCAACATTGTCTAAATACATGTAGGTGCAAACCCAGTGAGAATGACAATGGGCATGGAAGAATCCTGCACTTGGTCTGCAGCTTGAAAAGCCCTTGTCTTCAGTGGTAGCCTCAGAACACCATACATGTCTCAGGAAAAGGAATAGTAAATTACTAAAAATCCCAAAAATGTACAGAAAAAGAAATTACAAACATCTTCAAAACCCATTGCTGCTCTCCTAAAAATTGGAATATGTAGGTGGTATCAGCTCCATTAAGGAGGAGCCAGGTCATTGGAGGCACTCAGTCACATCTCCTTCCTCAACTTTGTGCCTAAACTGCTTGTGTGAAGACTCACAGGTTTGTGAGAGGCATCAGAGCTGCTGTGCCTCTTATTTTGACATCCTCTGAGGATTGCTTGGCATCACCCCAGCGAAGTTTTAACAGTTTTGTGAGAGACTGGCACCAAACCATCCAAAAACCAAGACAAAGTGGGATCAAGATTTTAGGTACTGGAGAGAAGCAAAGGAGCAATTTTTTTGCTGGAACCTTTGGGGCTTTAGCTCTTCATTTGTATTCAGGAGAGGAGCAGCCTTTCACAGGGACTGAAAGTGGCTGAGCTAAGACCAAGTCATTCCCACTAGATTATTAGAAGTTGTGACTCTGGTGGCCTTGCCACCTAAACCAAGTCACTTCTAGAGTGTTTCATGTGACAGTGGTGAGGCTCAGTTTAGCTGAGTTCATGTGGGTTTTGCCCACATGAAAACATGGAGTTCATAATGTGTTTTAAGGTGCTGTGGAGCTGGTTTAAAATGTTTCCTAAGCCATAGGCACTAAAGTGGTATTGAAACCCTTGGCTCACAGGCCTTGGGCTGTGCAGGAAGGTTCAGAGAGTCACACCCAGGGTGTTTTTTGTGGGGTCAGACAGTGGCTGCATTATCAATTACAATGGCAGCAATTACACACTGACCCCCTGGGTTTGGAAATACCTGCAGCTGGAGTTCTCAGGCAGTGAATGAGTTAGTTCATCTGTGATGCTGGATTTTTACTATATTTTTGTTATCCACCCATGATTCATGGCAGACTGGCCTTATTTTCTTTTTCATGCCTATAATTGAGTATTTTTCAAAGGGAGCTAGTGATGATTCTACAGGTATCATTTTCTGAAGGAGGTTGTGGATTGGTTCTTTCTGAGTAGTTATGTTTAGAACAAGGCATTAATAAACACAAAAGAAAGCATATAAAGTCCAACTCAATTATAGACAACTCTCACAATCACAGTTCTAAAAGATGTATTGAATATTTTTTAATAACAAAAATTCTAAAGTAATGGTATGAAATTGTTTTCTGATGTCAGTTAGCACTCCTAAAACTAAATATAAAAATTTAATTTTATTTTTATATGTATTTATATTTGTACACACACACGTGTGTGTGTTTGTATGTCTGTCTATATGTCTATTTGAACATCCATATGTTTTGGGGCAAATCTCTTGTGTTTTGGCTGTGCCTAATGTTAGTCAGCACTGCAGAGATGAAAACCTTTGAAGTACAGGGAGGGTTCTTAACATGAAGTTTATAACAAACTCTTATGCTTCAGTACAGAGAGAACCAAGATGTGCTGGTAGAAAATGGAATCCTCTAGTAGCTAAGATAATTAAATTGTGTTGACTTTTTAATAGCAGCTTCCAAGGTGTAGCTCAGGCACAGCTCTGCTGTGCTGCTGAAGTTTCTCCAGCACTTGCACTGTTAATGGTGTGGCTCCCTGTACTCAGGGAAATGGGGTCTCTCCTGCAGGGCTCAGTACAGTCTCAAGCTTCTACCCTCAGCTATTTCCTCACTACAGTCCTTGAAAATAAGAATGGTTTCATTCCACTAAGAAAGCCCCAGCCCAAAGCCCTTCCAGTGTGTTAGTTCTTTTAAGAGATGTTTCTAGCTTTGTTTTCCTTGTATCGAGCATGTTTCAAGGTGATTGGCTGTGATAGGGGTTTTTCCAGTAACAATTCAGGAGAACCTTCTGTTAAGGTTTTGCTTTTTCTGATCTGCTGCAGTGAAACTGCCTTGTACAAATATTCCCTCCCAAGTGATTGAAGATGTGCAGTTTACAAAGCCAAATCAAGTTGCAAAATAGAGATCATTAAATTACTGACTTCTATAAAAGTGCTGCTGTATTATTTCATACCCTCCCTTCCTGATAATGAAAATAGGAGGTATGATTTATCTGCAAATATGGGGGGGGGTATTATATTCTTCTGCAGCCAGCAAAATGCATGATTTTGGCAGAAGGAAGGCAGGGAATAGCTGGGTTACAAATCTGTTTTTTGCCCAGAACCACTGGTGTATGACTAGACATTAAAACTGAGTATATATGAATAGTGTCATTAGGGTTTTGTTAGGAGAGAAAAATGATTTGCCACTGATTTATGTAAAAGATTTTTGGGTGTACTCCTCCCACATTAGTGAGTAACCCATTTTCTCTAAAAGCTCTTTGCAGCTGTAGTATGTCTAAAATGCACAGTACTTGGCATTTTAAGTGATGAAGCTTTATTTAGTTATTAGAGGGGCACTGTGCAAAACATAACCCACAACCTTAGCAAGCCTAGCCCAGCAAATAAACAGAAATAGAAGAAAGTGATGGATTTTACTGGTTTCCTCAGCTACATTAATGCCTTTGACAGTCTTGAAAAGAGAATTCCTAATGAGAGCTGAAACAAATGTGTGCAGGAAGTGGTCTTGCTTTTGCTGCTGCACATTTGAGTTCCTCTAATTGCATCAATAAGGAATTTCTGCTCCTCGTCTATGAATGCCTTTTGACTACTTTCTGAAAGGCAATTGGATGTAGGGATAAACACTGGCACCTTTTGTATGAAGTCACATAAACAGGTTTCAATTGCTAGCTATCAGCCCTAGAAACAATGCAGTACAGTAAATCCCACTGTACCTTTTTATTTTTAATTTTTTATTAAGCCTAGGTTTCCCTCTGCTTTGCCCCTGGTGTGATACTTAAGGGTGCTTTTTAGTCTCTCTTGTGTTGGGCAGCAAACAGGCATTTTTTCAGAGCTGTTCCTGCACCATCTCTGTCCTCAGACAACTCATAATTCATATGATGCTACAGTACCTGAGTCTTTACTTCGTTCTGGGCTCAAAAAGTGAATTTTAGAGCAAGGACTGGGGTTGGGGAGGCAGAGGGGGACACACTGAGTTGGATTTTTTGGTTTTTTTTCCATTTTTGTAATTTTTCTCCCTAACCAGAGGCACAGTTGGTGCAGGTGCAGTGGATTACTTATGAAAGAAGTTTTCTATTTAAAAACAAGAGAGACTTTAATGAAATCAGTAGAGGGCTTGTACAATAGGTATTGTATTAAACCAGAGCTCAGGCTTCACATTGATTGCGGTATTTAAATTTCAATGAGTTGATTATGTATGAGAGTAAAATGACCAGTATTATGAATGTACAAAAAAGGGACATGGAAGAGCTGTGCCAGAAAAGTGAGAAAAACGTTCCCTTTATAGTCCCTAGAGTTCAATAAAGCACCACTATTTCCCAGCTTTTAAAAGCTCTTTTATCACAATGGTTCATACCTCGCATTCCCTGGAGCCTGATTTGTTATACGTGCAGGGTCCTGTTCCATTCAGCAGCATCTCACTGGTCTCAGTGTTGGTGGGTTTGTAATCTACATAAAATTCCTGTGTGCTTGGAGTCATTTGCTTCAGCGACTGTCTTTTCTTTTTCCTGTGCCTTCGCATGAGAGAGCGCTGCTGCAGCTGCTTCATGCTGGCAGGGTAACGCTTCCATGACACATAGATCACCAGCAGGATCACCAGCACCGACAGGAAAAGAGCCACGCTGCCTGCTATGATTTTATGGAAGGAGATGTGTTCTGTGTCGTGCTCGGGCTCGGAGCTCGACTCTGTGGCTCCCATAGTTGGGGGCAGGGGGGGCTTGCTGTCGTGTTTAGGCCTGGTGAGTTTTGGTTTAAACGTTGGCTTTGGGAGAGCTCGTGCTAGTTCAAACCTTTCCGTGGTGCTCTTGCCACAGATGCTGTAGTTTTTCACTGCATCAATAACGTTCACCCCTTGCAGCTCTTTGGGGCTGGCACAAATAATTGTATTTTCCCTCAGCCCTCTGAAACTTTTAAGCCAGTTTACCAGAGAGCAAATGTTTCTGCTGCATTCCCATATATTCCCGGCAAGGCTGATGTCATTGAGAGATATCCAAGAATCCAAAATCTCTTGACCAATAAATGTGAGCTTGTTTGAATCCAGGTTGAGGCGCTGTAAATTGGGCACACACTGAAAAACACTGGGTCCACTGAAAGCTTCTATTTCATTGCCAGATAAATCAAGTCTTTGTAATGAGCTCCAGGTCCAGGACATAGTTTGTCCTATCACACTGATTTTATTCCACTGTAAATAAAGGTTTTGAAGGCTGACTAGCCTTGGAAAAAGTGCCAGGTTGAGCTTAGAAAATTGATTGTGCTCCAGATGAAGCTCTTTCAGTCTGATCATACCTGCAAAGACATTCCTTGCTAAACTTCGGATGCGATTATAACCCAGGTCCAACAGTTCAAGGTTCCTGCAATCTTGAAATATTCGAACAGGGATGGTTCTCAGGGAATTGGACCGCAAATGTAAACTCAGCAGCTTCCTTAAGCCCCTGAACTGCTCAGATCCCAGAGACTGCAGCTGATTGTATGACAGATCCAAATTCCGGAGATTTGTCACAGGTCTGAAGGTATTATTAAGAAAATAGGAGATTCTGTTGGAACTCAAGATCAACTCTTTTAGTCTGCGTATTCCACTGAAAGCATTTTCGTCAATATTGCTGATGTGGTTATGGTCTAAATAGAGCCAGGTGAGTTGATTAAGACCTTTAAATTGATTGTATTTTAGTTTTTGGAGGCTGTTATATCGAAGGGACAAACCTAAACAACCAGCAGATATACTTGAGGGAATCTCCTGCAATTTCTGAGATTCACAATATACCATTTTGCCTTCACACCTACAGCCCTTAGGGCATCCTCGTTCAGCAGAAGAAAGCATTGTCAGTAATACAGTAGGGGCTATTACCAGAGCTACAGCTGATCCGCTCAGTAGCCTAATTACATTGAAACCTGGAAATAAAAACAACTTAGAAAAGTTATCCCCCCACACATCAGTCATTTCTTTCAATCATGCTAAAATCGTGTACTTAACAATCATTTACAAAGCCCTAGCTCCACTTGACTACTTTTCATATTGTTTTTTTTTTTAACTCAGCTTTTTTTTTTTTTTTTCCTTTTAAGAATACCTCGATATAAGTACTGAAAAACAGTTGGGTAAAAGGTGTAATCCCTAAGCCATTTAAGTATAATAACAAATCACAAGTCTATGGAGTAATTAAAGCACAGGCTATGCAGTAACTACGAACTATAAATTTAAAAGATAACATGAAAGACATACCCATCCTTTGTGTTGTTCACAGGTCGTCCTTAGGTCTTTTGTTTTTTGCTTAGTGTGCCACAAGCATGGCAGCCCCAGTCAGCTGCACTGTAGTGAGTCAGGGCTCGCTGACACCCAGGAAGAAAAATTGGACCCCTTGGGAGATGGACCGATTTTGGAACATTATTCTTTGCCAGCCGTGCAGAACACTCCAAGAATAAATCAATCCCAACACAGCATTCGCAGCAAAATATCAAATTCTTCCTAGGTAATGGGATCTTCATGGATCTCACGCTTTTGCATCTTTCTAGTTAGGAACCTGGCTTTTAAAACGTTGCTTCGTAGCAGAGCATGTCGGTCGGTGCTGCCCGCAGCTCACCCCGGGAGCTGCCAGCGCCGTGCCCCATGGGCCCGCGGCTCGCTGCCGGCAGGAGCGGGGAGCCCGGCAGGTGAGGAGAGCCCGGCAGGTGCGGGGAGCCGGACAGGTGAAGGGAGCCGGGCAGGTGAAGGGAGCCCGGCAGGAGCGGGGAGCCGGGCTGGTGAAGGGAGCCGGGCAGGTGAAAGGAGCCCGGCAGGTGAAGGGAGCCCGGCAGGTGCGGGTGAGGAGAGCCCGGCAGGTGCGGGGATCCGGGCAGGTGAGGAGAGCCCGGCAGGTGCGGGGATCCGGGCAGGTGCAGGTGCGGGTGAGGAGAGCCCGGCAGGTGCGGGGATCCGGGCAGGGGCAGGTGCAGGTGCGGGTGAGGAGAGCCCGGCAGGTGCGGGGATCCCGGCAAGCGCAGGTGCGGGTGAGGAGAGCCCGGCCCGGGACGCGGCTCCGGCGCTGCCGCGCTCGCATGCCGAGAGCTCCGGCCGGCTGTGGCGGGCTGGCGCCGGGCGCAGCCTTATGTAAAGCTGCCCCCAGCGGCAGCAGCACCGCGGGCATGTGCAGTGCCTGCCTTCCCTTGCAAATGAGCGAGTCTCCCGGGAGAGCGGGCGCTGCTCGCCGCTGCTCGCCGCGCAGGGGCAGCCCGGTGTGCGCTGCCGAGCGCTGCCGGACTGCCCCGAGCCTCCCTGCGTGCTTGCGAGAGCTGCCCTGCATCCCTGAGCTGCTGGGACTTTAGTCTCAAGGGTTGATGTGACATTTGTAGGATATAGATAGACATTTTTGGTAGGAAGGATTTTTTTTCTTACTGCATTAGACGTGTTCACATAACCTTTTTGCAATCACTCATTATTTTTCAGTGAAGTATCAGTCCCCTCAGTGTGTCTCTTATCAAGTGCTTTAGTGTGGACACTATTTTTTACACCATGAAAAATGTTCTTGGGGATGACATATTGCCTTTTTGCTTTTTTCTTCTCAGTTAAAAGGCTCGGTGCCAGGAGGTTAGAAGAGAGTACTGTGCTCATTTATTTCCCAACTTGCTGTCACTTTGTTTCACAACAGCAGCACTTCAACCACAGGCTCCCAGAACCTTTACAACACAGCGACTAAGCAGCTTGGTGTAGTATCTTAATGAGGTGAATTGTTTTTACTGCCACCTAGGACATGGACGGGATTTTATGTGAAGGTATAATAATGCTGAGCTTTCTATATGTGTGATGCTCTACAGTCCTCATATATCACCAAGAGAGCCACCTTGTCTTTCCTTAGTTTTGCCTTCTTCATTGCATGTTGTAGGGAAAGAACATGTCTTCTCATGTGGGCAGAGCAAGGGTAAGATGGTGTTACAGCAAATACACCATGCTGGCAGTCCTCCTTCACCGAGAAACGTGTGATTTCATCACACATCACACATGTGATCAGGTGTGTGTGATCACACAGGATGGTGGGCAAGTGGCAAGTCCTGGCTCTTTGTCGTGCAAGAGTGGGCAGGAGCCTGAAGAGAAGTGTACTGCTCCTCAGAAGAGGAGTGCAGACCTCAAATGCAGCCAGGCAGTGCCGAGAACTGCTTTGCCTTTCTGGGGGAGGATCCTTACCCTTGGAATAATGTGCTCTGGCTTTTCCCTAATTATTCACTGTTGTGAGAATAGAATAACTTCAAATGAGGTGAAACCTAGAATTCCCCTGGCATTACAATGCCACCTTTGCTAGTACTTAGGCTGTGAATGACCTCAGGTTTACAGTAACCCCACTAGCACTAATGGACCAAGCCAGAGTCCCCAAATGAGGAGTGCAGTCATTCCTGGCTAACAGCTAGGGACATCTTTCATATCAGAAGTGTATTCCTTCGTCATGGCACATTCTGTGAGAATTCTTCTCTCCGGGACAGATGAGTGGAGAGGGAAAGGGTTAATTGCTCCGTTAACCTCTGTCAGTATCACCATCTCCCATGCTCTGCTACAGCTTGTTTGGGGCTCTGCAGTCTGGTCCTAGGGTGGAGGAGCCAGCCACAAACAGCAGAGTGCACTGGGAGCCGAGCTGTTCTGCTGACAGCAGTGCCAGCCTGTGTCCTGGTGTAGGCTTCCCATCACTGCCTTGGGGTGTCTCTGTTCTTGACAGAGCAGGAAGAAGACCTTGGGGAAGAAGTTCAGACCTTGGGTAAGTCACTTTGTCTTTTGGAGCTGCTGCTCTTCCTCTGCTGACAGTAGATGTCTGTAAGAGGTAAACTCTTCATTGGAATTACTCTTCTGGCTTCCGAAACTTAAANGCCTTGGGGTGTCTCTGTTCTTGACAGAGCAGGAAGAAGACCTTGGGGAAGAAGTTCAGACCTTGGGTAAGTCACTTTGTCTTTTGGAGCTGCTGCTCTTCCTCTGCTGACAGTAGATGTCTGTAAGAGGTAAACTCTTCATTGGAATTACTCTTCTGGCTTCCGAAACTTAAATGGCCTGAAATTCGGTCTGACTCTTGACCTGGTTCAAACACAGCATGTGAAACTTCCAATAACATCTGGATCCTTTCTCCTGAGGAATTGGTACAACTTAGTGTACAGCTGGCACTCAGCCTTCTTCCCAAACTTCTCCTGTTGTCTGGCTTTTCCTTTTTTTTGTTTCTCTCCCTCCTCCACCTTGGTTATGGAGTTAACAAGTCACTTCTTGGCCACCATGAATCAGCAGAGCTTCAGCAGCTTTCCTAGGGTTTTAATAATTGCCAATATACTGGACTAATAAGAGGGAACAGCCACTCTTTACCAAGAATTATTTTCATTTTTCTGAAAGTGGTGAGACATCAAGATGTGAGCAGAGAGAGCATCAAATCTATGTTAATGGATTGCCAAATTGAATTTTCTTTACTGAGATCCTTTTTGAATTACACAACCAGGAAAAGTGCCAGAGTCTGATAAACAGGTTTTTAAAATTACATTTCTGTATCTTTATATAGCAGAATAAGTTATTCTCCAGTTGTGGAAATAAAGCTCCCAATATGAAACATTTCTTATAAAATTTCAGACTGATCTGGCCATATAAACGATGACAAATAGAGAATTAAGTTAAATCTGTTTTTTATATGAGAAGATACCTTTGCCTTGTATCAGCTACACCTTGTCTATCAGTGCACTCCCATTGGGAAACCATTCATGGAACTGGGAAGCCTAAATGGTTTCTTCTCTTATGGGTAAGCTAAGGATGGTTTCCATTAGAACTAATCCCATAATAATCCTGAGTGCCCAAAGCCCAGGAGTTTGCTGACACCTTGGTGTGAATGTAGCTCGTGCTCTGTGTGAGTTCTGTGCATTCTGCAGGACAGTTGCTGTAGGCACAGAGCATTGTGAGCTCACCTGTGTGTCACCGCCTGCTGTCCTGTCCTGGAGCAGCCATTCCCAGTCAGGAGCAGCAGCCAGAAGGTGCAGGTGACCCAAGGCTCAGTGACTTCATGCTGACTGAACATTAGTGCTCAGGAACAACGTTATTACATCTGCCTGACAGAAAAGTATTTTAGCCAATTCTGCAAAGAAAAACCTCTTATGAAAGATATTTTATTTATTTGCGTAGTCATGAACACAAAGTTCAAGTCCGTGTTTTGGGGTTTCAGCCTTAAACATAAACTGAGATACCACAGAACCTGAGATGCTTCTAAGTTTTGAGTTTTATGACTCCATGGTCACTCTGTTTTTTTCCTGGGCTTTTTCTGAGGGGAAAATGGCATAGATCAGGAAATACAGTGGCTAATGTGTTACTACATATGCCTTAACATCCATGCAGATGAAAAGAGATGTGTTGAGCAGAGCCTGTGATGAACACATAGTTTTCTTCGTCTACACGACAGAGAAATTCAGAGTTGTTTGGAAATTAGGCACTCTGCTAAGGTAGTGATAGTCCAGATTTTTTCCTTGGTGCTAAACTTTCAGTAGGTTTTCTATCTGGATGTTCTAGATTGATTTCACTGCTATCTGATTTTGCATTAATTTGCTTCAATTAATTTCATGTTTGGTTTTGGGTTTTCTTACCTGGTTAAATTACAGTGTGTTGTCTTTTTCAATTCATTCTGGCTGAGTTCTCTGTACCTAGATAGAATTTCCCTATGGAAAGCTTAGTATGAACTGCAGCCAAAATAGTAAATGGTGAAACCAAAGGCGGCATTCACTGTGAAAGCCTGTTCCTCTACAGAGCTGGTTTGGAATTGAAACTTTTCACAGAGAAAATGGGAATGAGTAAATCATGCATTTTTTAGGATTGTGAGAAGGCACCTGTAATAGCCAGGTACATCTGTTTGCTAAGTACATTTGAAAAGGGGAGGTAACAGAATTATCAGGTGTCAGTAGAACAGGGGTGAGGGGGCAAGGAAGAGATGTAAACTTCCCAGAGTGTAAGAAACCAGGTGCTAGTGGGATTCCATGCAAATCAGTCAAAAGCCTTCTCCTGTTCTGTCACATGGTTCACTTAGCCTTCCTCAGGATATTCCATGCTTACTCTTTAAAATCCATTTAATGATGATGTTGCAGAGAAGAAAAAAGAAAAAAATTAAAAGGTTTCTGTTACTCCCGTGAGAAGTACATTCAGGAATGCAGTCTGAGCTTTTCTAGACACAGTGCAGAAACTTCAGAATTGAGACCAGACCAGCATACAGCATTTTCCTGCTCACAGACAGAGCTCTGGGGTCTGGGAATGCCTTTATGTGTGAATCACACATCCCTTTGGGGACCTGTAGTTAGCAAGTGCCGCACTGTGTTCTGTTTGGGTTTATGAAGTGACACCGTGTGTCGTTCCCTTGACTTTATTCCTCTATAAAGAAGCCAGGAGTCAGCTGGGTTAGCAGTAGTAGCGTGCTCTAAATGGTACTGTAGTGTGCTATCACTGTATCGTTAGGAGAGATAAGTCTAATAAAATGTGTCTGCAATTTTTGAGCCGGTGATTAAATGAACCTGCTGTTCCATGAGGATCAGATTAGAGCTGGGGGTGTGTAACTCCCAGTGTAAATATCAGAGCGTGGGACAGCAGAGGGAAACTCAGGATGTAGCGTTGGCTGGAGGCAGACAGAAGGAGAGGGAACTGTGAGAAAGCCAGGTTCAAGGAACATGAAGGCAAGGGAAACCGGGGCAACAGAAAATGCTCTGAAGAAATAGGGAAAGAGGATTGAGACTGGAGAGGATTTCATCCCAGGAGTTAGTCTGTACTGCCCTTGGGACTTGTCTTTACAAACAAACTGTGGGTCTGCTAGGAGATAAAACTGGCACTGAGAGGTAAGAGAAACAATGGGAAGTGTTCTACTGATTGATAAATGGAATGAGAGAGACTTGTCTTAACAAACAAACTGTAGGTCCGCTGATAAATAAAATTGGATACTGAGAGATGAAAGAAACAATGGGAAGAACTATAAATCCCATAGGAATTCCACTGATTGACACAAGGAAAAGAAAAAGAGGGAGGTTATACTTTAGAAGGGGCTCTTAGGTATTAGACGTTTTGGGAAGTCTGTACCTCTCAAGTGCCTCAGCCAGTGGGGAAAGAGAGAGGGACATGGCTGGGAAAGGAGGATAAAAGGAGGCTGCATCCTCCAAAAATTTGAGAGACCCTAGAAGAAATGCCCCATGGCCTCTCCCTTTATTCAAATAAAGTAATGGGACTCCTCTGTCTCTTTTTTTTGACATAAACCTCTGGTGTTTGTGGCAAGCAGCCTGTGCTTCAATCTCATCCTCCAGAGACGCATGAGATGCAAAGCTATCATTTTACTTACTCTCTGAAATTGGCACAACCACTTCTATTTCAGTGGATTTAGTGTTGATCCATTCAGGCTTATCCTCCAGCATCTTCCTGAAAAGTTATAATATGAGTAGAAGCGGAAGAAGGTGCTGAGGATGAATGATCACCATGGAAATAAAAATTAATTACATCTTCCACATAGTGCTTCAGCCTGCAGAGCATAAATGATCCCCAGCATAAGTGCCCTGGAGATGTGTAGGGGCAATATGCAAGGCCCTGTTGAGATTGTGCCTGCAGTCTCTGTGAAGGTGCCAGAGAGATTAGGTCAGAATAAACCCAGCCTTGTTGCAAAACCTGCTCTCCCATGGGCCAGGATACCACTGCTGGAGGAATGCCAGGCAGCACTGCCAGGGTTTGTGTGGCTGAGTATTGAGAGATCCTTAGGTATCACCACGAAGTGTGCTTGTCTGGAAGAACGATTTGTCTCTGTCCTGGTTTAAAAGACAAATGTCTGCCAAGGAAGGTGGAACCCTTCCTGCAATGGAAAGAGGACCTCTTGCTTTGAAAATTGGTGCTTCCAGGCAAAAGTATGGGGAAAAGGAATAACAGGAATAAAGGAATAAAGTTCTTTACTAGAATATATATTCACACACATATATGTAACGAGAAGAACAACAACAATAAAAACTGTAAAAAGATAAAACCGAAGAACCCCCGTCACAGCCTTTNCCCTCATGGCCTCGGGGGACAGAGACGGCGGTGCCTCCTTCATCTCCCTCATGGCCTCGGGGGACAGAGGCGGCGGTGCCTCCTTCATCTCCCTCACGGCCTCGGGGGCAGCCAGTGCGAGCCCCGGGAAGAGAGAGGAGGCCTGGGTTTCGTTTTCCCCAGGCGCCCATTGTACGGTGCGAGTACCCTGGCGATGTCAGCCGCCGAGGTTCCAGTCGGCGACCGGCAGGTGCTGTCTCCGGAGACAAGGAGGAGATGCGCGCCCGTTTTCCCCTGAAACACCCGCACACAGGCGATGGTGAGGGTGTCTCAGCGCTGGCGGGTGCGAAGAGCCCTCGTCAGACGGCAGCGGACACACGGGCAGCAAGGAGAGCTCCGCAGCAGCACCGAGCCCCTCAGCAGGACAAGGCCAGCAGCAGACACCGCCCGAACTGCCCCGCACTGCCAGCGTGTTCCCCCTCAGCTATGCGAGTGCCCGACGCCCCTTTTCCCCTCCCTGGAAGATTTCCGTGGAACGCTAGAACCATTGGCCAATTCTTTTGTATCGAAATTGCCGACTATTCATGCCCCGAGCGTCAACCTCCTCTCCTCACGGCGTCTTTTTTCAAGTAACGAATGGGGGAAGATTCACTGAAAAACCCAAAGCCACCAGAGTCTCCTGGGGTATCTACTTGTGCCTTGCTAGAGCAGTTCTGCATGTGCATCAAGGGCGGACTGTGAGCGATAGCAAAGGAAATTAACTTCCCGGGCAGCCAGATTTGCATAGAGGTCTCATAGAACAGTTTTGTTCGTGGAGAGGTTTACAAAGGCTGGGACATCCGTGTAGAGGCATCGCATAACTGAATCCAAGCAGAGCTGCAGCCTGGTCCGCGGGAAAACCAGAAATGCGGACGGTGTCCGATGCTGGCCAGAGGGAAAGGAGCATGTGCTGTCGTGCTGGTAAGAACAGGAACAGAAACGTTTGACTAAAGGCAGGGTGGTGGTAGAGCCAGCCCTGTGGCCATTTGCAGTTTGGTTGTTCACCAGACTTCAGACCTTTTCAGTGTTCCATGCGTATGTGTAGTTAAAATTTGCCCTCAGTGCTGGCCTTGCCTCCTCAGCTGTTCCCTCTGCCCTCATGGCTTTTACACTCCTACCCTTTTCGTACATCTCTGGGGGATTAGTGTTTGACATTTGCACAGCATGGAGCACACATAGATGATGCATGTTCACACATTTCTTAGGAATTTCAGACCTGTGTCCTGCAATGCATTTAACTCTGTGGGGCTCCAGATGAAGCTGCCTTGATACCTCACTGTGTGCTGAGGCTGTCGAGTTAATTATTCTGTCAGCTCAGCCCTGGAATATCTGTTGGCTACAGTGGCTCCTTGACTGCTGGAGGAAGGCAGCTGGCAAGAACTTTCATTATAGGGGATCCACGACATCCACATCATATCAGAAACCACTGTAACTTGTTTTCCAAACCTGAGCTTGTATTCTAAATTTTTGGTGTCTCAGTATCTTCACTTACGAGAAGGGAATAGTGGCATGTAATTATTCTATAAACATCACTGTAGTAGATGATTTGCTTGACTTTTTGTCTGACACTAGTTATATTCAAACTTATACCCTTTCCATCACTTGTCTGTTCCTTTTTGGAATTCCAGCACAGGTTATTCTATATCTACTGTAATTTTTATTGTTTGTTATGGGTATCATTTATTTTGATGCCTTTTTGTGAGCTTGAATGCCCAAACAGCAGAATTCTGTGTGAGGACAGTGTAGTTGTCAAATATAGAAACACAGACTTCTGTTTAAAATGCAGAGTTATATCTGTGGTTCATAAGTTTGCCAATGTGTTCACTTACAGAACCTTTCTAATGTTAGAAGAGTACCATTTTGAAAATGACTTCAATATTCACT
The DNA here is from genome assembly GCA_013400855.1 of Buphagus erythrorhynchus. Classification (NCBI taxonomy): domain Eukaryota; kingdom Metazoa; phylum Chordata; class Aves; order Passeriformes; family Sturnidae; genus Buphagus; species Buphagus erythrorhynchus. The sequence goes on along the minus strand of VZTT01075292.1, from coordinate 3,702 downwards.
GAATATTACCTTTAATTTTCCTTTAATATAAAAATTGCAACGGACACATTTTTAGCTTCTTGAAACAAAAGGTGTATGTAGCAGTATTTCTTAGAATTAGATCTGAATTAGTAGAAGACATTTATTGGTGTACTTCTAGTCTTACTGCTCTGAACATAAACAGGCATACAGGGGGCAGGAGGGCAGCGTAGAATGATTTCATTTGATGTGTTCAAATGTTCTAAAATAATTTCCGTCTCTCCTTTCACTTGCTTATGCATGAAAAACTCCCCAGAGAAAAAAGCATTCCAACTTTCCTCCGTTAGGACTCCTGCTTGGACTTCAGGGTGGTGTTCAAGGCTGTGATTTCCAGCCTGAGACCGTCAGAGTAATGTGTTATTAGACAGCATTAGTAACATTTTGAAGAGAAAACTAAACATGACAGTTGAGCAGATTTGCAGCTGAAAGAGGAAAACATGAACGAAGTTAAGAAGCATATAATTGTGCTCATTCCCACCATGACTAGCATAGCAATGATTTATTCCATGTGGCTGCAGTTCCATGCTTAGTCACTTCCTTCCCTGGCTTCAGCCTAATGCTGTTTACTGCCATTTTCCTGCAAAAAAAAGTTTGTTCTCTTTTTCATCAAAAGTTTCAGATTTCTTAGCTTTTAGTAATTCAGTGAAGTCTTCTTCAGTGAAGCAAGCTGTGGCAGCCTGTAGGTGTTCCAGCTTTGGTAGCCTGGCGTTCCTGAGAAGGCTCAGAATGTTAAATTACGCTGACAGTCTTAGTTAACCAGCCTGTCATCAGCTGCTGCTTAGGCAGAGGTCACTCATCCATGCCAGTGATGGTGGACTAGAACTTTATGATTTAAAAGAAAATGAAATACATGCAGGTATGTTTTGACTGTTCTGTTCTGTATTTGCCATCCTTCTTTGTCTTTTGCCATTAGGATGTCTGGCAGACAGAGCTCTGAAGAAACCATGTGTGATTTAAATGACCTATTAGCTCATCTTCTCATGTCTACCCAAGATAATAGACTTAAATTAAATGTGATTAAATTAAAAAAAAACCTACAGAACTAAACCCCAGCATGTTTGGGTGATTTAAAAAAAAGTGCAATAGACTCACATATAATTAATTAAGAAATAAATAAAAAATCAGGGTTCCTGTATATTTATTTTAGATTCTATGACAATGTACTCTACTGTTTATTAAAACTAAGTGTCTTTCACCTGATGGGCAGGCCAGCAAACAAATGACAAACCAACTGAAAGTGACTCAATACGTGTGTAAAACAGTGAATATCTGTGAACTGTTAATTGCTGATGGATGCAGTGCTGAAGGGTAGAGGAGAGGAAGCTGACATGAAGAGAAGAATTGGAGTTTTCCCTCTTCTCTTTTTTGCAAGAATTTTAGGATAGGCATGTTGTATTTTTGTATTTTGTAAATCCTCCTATCCAGCATTCTGTATCTCCTAAGTAGGTAAGAGGCTTAAAAGCACCTTTTCCTCTTGCAGCTTAGTTGCCTACAGTAGTGGTTAGCAAGCAAGAAATGCTGCAGTTGATAACCAGGTAGAGACTGTGGCCAGTCCATGTGGTGGAGACACAGGAGAGCTGAGCCTGAGTGAGTCAACAGCTTCATTTTGTGTCCCTGAATGGTAACAGGAACTGGGAGAAAACAGAAACACTCACAAGTATGGACTGAGTTTTAGAACCATTTTGCCTCCAGGCAGACAGAAAGCGAGGGCACCTCCATCCACGCACTCTTACAGGAGCCTCTTCTGTCACAGGTACACGACAGGAAGATCCATATGTGTGTGTGTCATAGGGACAGGGAGTGGCTGCTTGCTTTGGTCTTCCAGCAGATGTTTGTGTTATCATTTATTTGTGATTTAGACAGATTGACCAGGTTGAAATCCAGAGCAGCAATAGACATGTGCCAGTATAATTAACACAACAAAAATGCTTCCTGTGGCCATTTCTGCTGCTCTGAGTTGAGCAGTTTCCTGTGTTTCTTTATAAGTCTGTAAACTTCTAGGAAACAAATGTGCTTTATTCTATCAATGCAGGACTAAAAAGAACCCAAATCTTAAGATAATAACTGTGTACAAATCTAATATACAGAGCAGCTGTAAATAGAGTGGTGCTACAATGTTATTTAGGTTGAAATTTCATACGGAAAGTAGGAAAGAAGAACTTTTCAGGGAAAGCCAAATATACCTTTGTTTTTTCCTTTGTGTCACCAGTATGTCTCATTTCAGCTGTATAGTTTAGTTCATACTGTGATAATTGAACCCCACAGTGCAATTCCTGAGGGACTTCTAAGGTAATGTGCCCTGGTGCAGTTGAAGTGCTTTAAGAGTTCACACAGGGTATATTTAGTAAAAGCTAAAAGACATAAAAATCTCATGTTTCAATGTAAAACTAACAAAGTAACTAATGGGTTGTAGGAAAAGCAAAAACCAAGGTACGTATGGCCACATTACTGCTATGAAGAACTTTGCAGTTTCCTTTAAAATACCCAGGACTTGCTGCTCCGAGACAGAAAGCTGGAAGAGATCCAGTGCTCTTATCTGACATAGCAATTTCAATGTTCTTCTCCGTGTGACTTAAAGTCAAGTCGAAATACGCTGCTGGAATTGAGATATTTGTAAACGGATAAAAGTCTTGGAGTTGTATCGGAGCACCACTGCCTCAGAGCATTTCCAAAAAGAAAACTCTAAATGTCCTTGAATGCATTTGCTCCTTACATAAATACCATGGTATTTGGAATTCTGTACCAGATACTTGCTGATCAAAAGATTAACATTTTAAAGAAGACGGTAATTCATATGTTCATGGAAAAGACCAGGATTTAATATTTCACCCTTTCATAAACACAGAAACATGAGAGAAACAGTGAGTGCCAGCCTCTGTAACTGGCACTGCAGTTGAGCTGCAGACTTCTTAATTCTGATAAAACAGAGTTTTACCCAAATCCAGCTTTAGAAAAGGTTTCCAATAACTGTTACTACTGGGGTTATTCACAAAGTCCAAATCTGCTTGGGATGGTTTTTATACCCTCAGTGAGAACTGTAGCAGCCTCCTTCTGTCACTGCCCATTCCTAATGTGGTGGGAATTGCCATAGTACTGATAAACTTCAAACTTGGATCTTCCGCTTGAAAAAGGTTGTTGTAAATTACATCAAGGATGCAGAGAATGAGAGAATTCCTACTCTTTGTAGGGGTTTTCTGCAAATTCCTTAACTGCTGACATAATTAATTATCATGTAAGTGTGGTTCAGTTGCAGAATTTCACAATGGGAGGGGATTCTCTGTTGGTATGTTTTTCTCTCTTTTTGAAAAATAAATCTCAGATCATGTTGTGAACTAATACAATATGTTACATGCAAAGATCAAGGGCTGGAGAGTTGCTGATCATCTTAAGTATGTCAAAATTAGCCTCTTTAATGTTCAGAATCTAATTTTGTAGGTATGCCAGTGACCTTTCTTTTGTTGCTGTTCTTTTTCTGAGCTACTGGAAATACTTTACAACTATTTTTTATTTTGTTTTGTTTTCAAGTGCTTCTCTAGGACATTTGTATTCTTTGCTTAGGTTGCCACTTACCTGGTATTTTTTACTTTAGGCCACTTGCAGCAGAAATGTATGAAATGCCTTACATCCCACTGTGCCTAGAATGTATTTGAAAAGGAGTAAATGTTTTTAGTGCTTTACAAGTTT
>VZTT01075291.1:21481-39941 GCA_013400855.1 Buphagus erythrorhynchus | reverse complement strand
GGCGCAGGCTGCTCTCAGAGGAAGTGCCCGCTTCAGTCTTTTATCTGTGTTGAAAACCAAATTTTTATCTTCAGTTGTTCGAACTCAAGTGTTTAAAAAAACACACAAAACCAACCCTATTGGCTTAGGCAGTCATACACCAACATGAGTGCATTGTGTGCCTTGTCATCTTAGCAAAACTTGCAACTTCTGAAAAAAAGTAAATTGTTGTTTCAGTGATTCTGGAAGCTCAGGCAGGAGTTTGTGTGAACACATGCTTTCAAGGCCAAAGGGACCAAACAGGGTTGCGTGTTTCTGTCTTGTTCTGAGACAATGCAGCTACCACTGGAGACAATGGAGAGCTAAGTCGTTTGAGCTGAACAATGGACTTTTTGCATACTAATTGATAGCCTGAAATTTTCTTGAAATGTGCTGGTTAACAAAAATAATGATTGCATCACTAGGATACCAATACATCAGACAATCATAGAATTATTTAGGCTGGAAAACACCTCCAAGATTCAACCATCAACCCAGAATTGCCATGTTCATCACTAAACCATGTCCTAAATGCCACATCTATGCATCTTTTAAATCCTGCCAGGATAATGACTTTGCTATGTCTCGGGGCAGTGTGTTTCAAAGGTTGGCCACCCTTTTGGTAAAGAAATTTTTCATAATATTCAATCTAAACCTCCCCTGGCGCAACTTGAGGTCATTTCCTCTTGTCCATTGCTTCCTACCTGGGAGAAGAGACTGACCCCCACCTTGCTACAACCTCCTTTCAGGCAGTTGTACAGAGTGATAAGGTCGCCTCTTTTTCTCTGGAATAAACGTACCTGGCTCCCTCAGCTGCTCCTCATCAGACTTGTGCTCCAGACCCTTCCCCAGCTCCATTATCCTTCTCTGGACACACTGCAGGCCCTCAATGTCCTTCTTGTGAGGGGCCCAAAACTGAACTCAGGATTCAAGGTGTGGCCTCACCAGTGCCCAGCACACAGGGACAATCACTGCCCCATTATTCTAGCTTATCTAATTTATCTAAGTTTGACTTAGATTCTAATTTTTCACACCATTCAGAAAAAAACAGTTGTAAAACAGGCAATGCCTCTTAACATACATGTGACTTCATCTCCTGCTCTGAGTAAAGGAGTATAATACAGAGCAGGTGTTGCTCCTCTCAACTTTATACATACTTGACTGTGATGCTTCTTTTAGAAATGTTTCCTTCTCCAAAGAGCCAAGTAAAAACTGTCATCCTCAAAATGATGACCAATTAAGAAACAGCAGTATGGAAATTTCAGGAGAGGGAACAGCATATGACCCTTATAAAATGCTATAAGCACTGTGGAGAACAAACAACTGTATTTGGTTCCTGGCAATATCTTTAAAAATTCAAATATGAAGTAGCCCAAGAGGAGCTGGTTGTAGAGCTCTGTACATCATCAGTGGTGTAGTCTTGTCTTTCTCCAACACCTTCAAGCCAGAACTTTGGAAGAATTTCAGTAAAAAAAAATGTACATTTTAATTTCACAGTGGTTAAAAAGGTATCATTTCTTGACAAATGTGTATCTGGCCAAGTTTTAAAGACTTTTTCCTCTTCTTCCATTGCTACTTTTGATTAAGACCAGCTTTGCAACAGGGCCAGTAAAGCCAAAGCTTTTATACTTCAGAACATGGAGAAAGGTACTGCAGATTTATTGGTGAGGCTGGATGTACTTTATTAACACTACCATGGGGAAGTCTGATTCTGATTTATTTACAGAAATTTCACAATTTGGCAGTGCTGTCTGGCAGACTTCCTCTTGATCTTTAATTGACTGAATATTAGGATTGGCCTGAATAGAAAGCTTTGTTTGAATGGAAACTTCAGCTATAACCTGTGAACATTTTTAAGAACCTGAGGCACACAGGTAAGTGTTAAAGAGTTTAGCAGAAATCAGTAGTTCCTGATCAATGCAGTTAGTTCTAATTCACGTATCTGTTAGAAATAGAACTTTTCCAAAAGCTTCCATCTAAATTTAAATGGACTGTCTATAGCAACCAGCCAGTAATACAATATACTGAGCAAAATGTGTTGAGCGTGTGAAGCAAACAGGGTTAATACACCATGAATAAACTATTGGTTCAAATTAACTTGCACTAATGATGGTGCCCATTTAAAGAAAATGTACCACATAATTCAGAGTGTTTCAGAATTTATAATAATAATTACAGTCTTAATCACCAGAAGGCAATGTTTCCTTCCCTTGGCGGCAGAGAAAACCTTAGTAATGTAGGACTTCTCCTTCTCTAGGTATAAGACTGATTTCCCCATGACAATCATATCAGACATGTGCCATTGTATGGGATTATTCCCCTCTGCCAAACGGGGAAAGGCAGAGAAAGATACAAATTTGGCCTTGTATAATGTTTTAGGAAGTTAATGTCTTTGACTCCTAATTTCTGTACTATGGGAAATTGCCATGTCCAGATTTGGGTTTTGGTATTTAAAATTGGAACAAAAAGTCAAAATTCACTGCAGACTGGAGGTCTATTGCAGCTTGTCAAAACATTCTATTACTGCTGAAAAATGTAAATATGCATATAAGGTAAAATCGAACTTTTCCGTGAAGCAGCTCTTTCTGGCAATGGTGGTACAGGACATGGGACCAGATGACCCTCCGGTCTGCTTTGATGTGGCTTTTCTCAGGCTCAGAGCATTCATCAACCCTTTGGTCTCCATGAGGTATGAGAAAACACTGCCTTAACAGACCTCAGTGGATTAATTCAGTGTGGCAAATACTGACCTTATTTACCTGGCTTTCTGGGAACTTTTTGCTTCTAGTAGCACACAGACCGTCCAAGCCATTTTTTATAGAGAGACCTGAAAATGCAGGGTACTGAACCAAAAGGAAAACAATCAAAATGTACACTTTCTACAGGTCCATGTATTGCAACCCCTTGCATTAGTGCTTTATGTGACTTCTGGGGAAGCCTTTTATTTATTATATCAGACATAACTATGTGAATTCATACACTTTAGTTGTATACAAGTATGTTCCCAATCAAGAGGAAGAATTTAAAGTTACTTTACAAGTGGGTACTTTATGTAGTTTTTATTTTTCATGGTGCTCGATGCTCTTTAGTCTCCTAAAACTTGAAAACAGGACAGTTAATTCTGTGGGATGGGATGAGATGGAGTTTGAAGAATAGAGAAACACGAGAAACAACTTCTTATATGGTTACTGTCTTGGTTTGAAAGACAGGTATCTGCTAAAAGGGACAAGGGCCTCTTAAGATCAACAGCAACAGAGCAGAAAACCCAGTTCTGGTTGTGGACACCTTTCCTTTGTGATGCGATTACCCCTCTGATGCTGCCTGCCAGCTCTTGGTGATCCCACGTGGCTGGAGGGGCACTGCGGGGATATGGCGTCTGTGTCCCAAATGGGAAAGGGCAGAGGGGAGAAGCTGCTCACAGGTCCCAGGGCAGGGTCAGTCCTGATGCTCCAAAAGGATATGCTGAAGTGGGTAGGAGATGCAGGAGAGTGTCTGAGCAGGGAGGTTGCGGGATCCCACAGCCAAGGAAAAAAGCAACTCCCGGCGTCAGCGTGGCAGAGCGGAGTTTCCAGTGACCGTCCTGCTCCGAGCCAGATGAGCGAGAGAGCGAGCCAGAGCGCAAGCCCCTCACCTCAGCTCTTCTTTTCCGATGTTGCCCCTCTCCTCCCCTCTTCGAGAGAAAACTGTTAACTGAGCTTATGGGTGTAGACCCAAATACTTGGCATAACAATGGGAAAAATTCCACAGAAAGAAAAAGGGAAAATTCAACCCCCAACATTTACCTATAATCCCCTGCTAAATCTGTCCTTCAAAAACATCTTTAAAGGGATGGTGCTGATGTTGCCACAGAAGCAGTGTGAGTGTTCATGCTTGCTTCAGTACACCAGGATCAGCCCTGTTGGGAATGTCCCAAGTAGCAAAAAAGGGGAAGGAGGAAATTTACTCTTTAGACTTGTCAGTACTGGGAAGTGAAATACCAAGTGGGTTATTTTTCCTAAAACATCAGATTTCTCACTGCACTTACTTTTCCTATTTTTCACTGAAAAATAGAAGAAAGCACCAAGAGAGTGGGATAGAAATGAGAAAGAGAGGAATGGTAAAGATTCCCTTGTCTGTGGGATGTGGGTTTATGAGTCTCATAAAATGCTTTTCTGCTTTTCCTAGTGAGAAATAGCCATCCAATTCTGTTACCTTTAAGAGAATGATGATTTATGCTCTCAGAATGAGTGCTCTTTCCAGTTTTCCACATCTTTTCAGTGCCTCAACAATGTCTTGTGGAGATTTCTTTTTTCCAAGAAAGGTTGGACCAGATGATCCTTGGGGTCCCTTTCCACCCTGGTTTTCTCTCATTCTATGATAAAGTGTGTTTGATTCTTGTTATTTTTTCCTTATATAGTTGTGTGTTCTCCATTAAGGCCTCTGTGATTGTGTCTCTGGGAAACGTGTGTAGATAGGTAATCATTCACATGATACTCTGTGCCAGAGTCAAAATCTGTGTAATCATCTAAATGACTACATACCCTAAGTGCTACAGAATTGAAGAGATTTGTGGCTTCTAACCTGGGCTTTATGAAATATCTAGTTTTGTGTTTGATATTATGTGAGTAATTCACATTATGTTATTCAAGTTTGCAAAATACAAAAATACAAAATACACCTCCAGAGTATTGGTTCTTTGTAGTACTGCGCTAGCTAGAGAGAGAGAGAAAAGCAAGGACAGCAGCACACATGGGCCTCTTTAGGGAAAGACCATCTTTATTGAGTGGATGAGTGGTATATAAAGCATGTTCCGCAGAGCTAAGACACGGCAGTAGCTCATTGGATAGATAGGAAAAACACCCGTGGGACAGCACTTTAGCATGGGTCCCACGGTAGGTACCTGGTGTTAATCTTTATTATGAATTCCATTCTGTTTTTGACCAACTTATCACACTGGGAGGAACTCTCCCTACCGGAGCGGACACATTATCAGCTTGAGAAGAACAAGTGGGAGAGCCAGGAGACACAACAGCCCGAGAGTAATTTTCCAGGCTGTAGTCTTCCTAGGCCTCTAACAGCGTCCACAGTTCTTGGATGATTAGTGATGAACATTAATCATAATTAAAGGCATGTCATTATTTGAACTTTTGAATTTATGTTCTTTCAGTGTTTATGTGACTGTTGCAGCAGCTGCAAATATTGTTGTAAACACATGACCACATCCATGAAAAAAATCTGTAAATGATCGGAAGACTACTGAAAGTAGGGCTTTCTTTTCTTGGACTTTAAATGGTGTCAGCAGCATAGTTACCTTCCCAATGTGTTTTCACTTTTCTTCCTAATACAAAGAGGAGCCAGATTTGCCTTCCTTTACAAACCCCTGTACATGGATAACAACCCAAATTAATCCTGATAGCATCTTTATATACCATTTTCCCATTGCAGGAGAATGTGTGAGGGAGGGTAAATAGAGAAGAAGGTACTGTCATAGCCTGTAGCTAGTGGGTGTGTACTGTGGACACGTCACCCCAAAACGTGTTGTAGGATGCACTGTGGTGAGGTAAGGCACAAAGCATCTTTCTCATCATGTGCTCGAAGAGGCTGGACCCAACACTTCCAAGAAACAGCAAAGTTGGGTTTGTTTTCAGAGTTTGTTTTTTTGTTCCCACGCAGTCTCCAGCATGCTCACCCTGGATCAGGCTGCTTGTAGTGGACAGAGCATTTCAATTTCCATCTCTGCCTGAAGGGAAATGAAGGAGCATGTGTTTTAAGTCCTACTGCTTCTTGCAGAGGTCACACTAGTTCAGTGAGAACTGGGTTTGGCTTCCCATGACACAGCAATCTGAGGGGAAAAAATATGTGAATCCTGGCTTAAATGGATAATGTGAAATGCAGATGTGTCATTATGCCTTGCCCTGCTGTGTGCAGGGACAGGGCTGAGCCTTCTGCTTCTGTGGACAAGGGTCTTGCATGGTTCCCAAAGTGTCAAAAGTTGAAGGCAGCTGTACTTTTTGGGTCTCTAGAGAGAGCATGCAGTGCCCCACCCCCTGACTTCCCCAGCATTCCATCCATCCTGGTCCCCTTCCTCCCTGACAACCTGTCTCCTGGATTTTGTCTTCAGCCAATCCTGTATGAAAACAAAGGAAAGAGGGAATTGGGAGGGGCTGTCATTTTCCTTCTGCTGTCACATAGATCCCAGTGGCTTCTAAGTTTAAAGTGAACTAGCAGCAGTTCTAAGCATTCTCCTGCGCATTTTGCTCTTGCTCCTGGTTTTTCTTTACTCATTGAATGTAACCTCACTTTAGAGGGGGAACTGGCCACTGATTGCTGCAAGCAGGCAGTACAGAAGGAGGGGACACTTTACTCATTAGCTCCCATTGGTTTCATTTGTGATGCCAGACCTTGTAGTCACATCTGTGAGTTTTGCAGGAGGGTCAGAACTCCACTCAGTTGTATTGATGTAGGCATATAGTGCAACCTATGTGTTTTCCTCATTCTTTTTCTCACTTAACACCCTTTTAAGTGAACCCTTTTTGTTATCTTGAGCGTGTTTCCTCCTGCCCTACTTCATATCCCAAGTTAAAAATCACCATTAAAGCATTTATAGATAAATGCTTATTTTTATTGCATCCTGCAGGCAGAGCTCAAAGGTTGAGAGGAAAGATGTGCCAAACTGGGGTTTCCCTGAGAGGATTTATTTTGTGATGGAGCATTCTGGCTCCAGCCAATTATTTAGCTAAATTTTCTTTATCAGCCTTCATTTCAGAAGGTGACCAGTTAATACTGGAAGAAAATATGGCCTTTAATTCTTACTCTTAGGTTTTTCCCTGTTGGCTTTCAAACCAATGATGTTTCTGAAGTGTTGAGATGAAGATGTGTTTCATGTTTTCTTCCAGGGAGTGAGCAATGGCAGCACTGCAGGTCCTCAAATGAGTGCAAGATAAAAATGTTTTACAGAAGGAACCTTTGTTGGTGAAAAATTAAGTGACCAATTTCCTAGATTCTTTTTTGCAGAAAACAGGGTTTTTTTGCCTTGCGAGGAAGAACAGAATAGTGGTTTTGACATCTTCAGAAATTAATGTTTTCATATTAAACTTTGTTGAAAAAAACTCCCAACCCAACACTTTAGTTTTATAATGAAAGTAAAAGAGCTTGAAGCCACAGTGAAATATTCTGCTTCCAAATTTGTTCTTGTTTGATGCACTGGAAATTACATATTCTGAGGTAATGAAGAAAAAATTGTGTTGTAGCAGGAGGCAAGCACTCCTGTTCCAAACAAAAGGTTGTTTGTACAACCTGTGTGCTGAAGTGTGCCAGGAAGTGTGTGAGGAAAGAGCAGTGACACTCCAGGTGCCACACTTTGCTAATCCTTCCATTTTCAGGTTTTTTGAATTGCAAAGTTTATATTGTGTTTTGGATGAAATAATACAGATCCAGATCCAACAAGCAGTCTGTCTTCAGTGGCCTGATACATTGTTCTTAATTTTGTGGAATAAGTTAATTTAATTTAGGTAAGGAAAGGCAAAAAAACAGGCTTTTTAGGGCACTGCCAAAAAGAAGATTAAGTCAGCATCAAATCCATTAGTCAATTGATTTATCTATGTTGGCTAACACCATTTCAGCCTCTTTGTCTTACTGTTTTGTCCCTTAGGTGACAATTTAGGTAACTCACAATTTCACTGCTGTATTGCAGCATTGCATGGTGGTTTCTCCTCATAAAACTAGGTTTACTGCCCTCTTAAATTTTTTAAAGCAGATTTCATGTAGTTTTATTTTTTCATGGCAACTTTTTCTTCTTCTGTGAATGTACCATTTATTTGAAAACGCATTTCTGGGACTATGCACTCCTAATTGTTGTTGTAGGCTACTGCAGAACATGCCTGTAGTAGAAGTTGCCTCTATTAATTGTGCATGTTTTTGTGTTCACCATTATTCAGTGCCAGCTCTGAGTTTCCTTTCAGGACATGTGTTCCAGGCTCCACAGTGTGCTTGCTTGGGGTTCTCTTGGTATCCTTTGTTTTCTTCATTTTAGTTTCCTATGATAGAGGTTTGGAGATTCCTCATAGACAGAGGTTCTGGTGTCAGTTAAGTCTGTCCACTGATGGAGACTTTTTTGACCTTTGGAATATTTCTAACGTGTCCATCTTTTGAGGATTCTTTGCTAATTCCCTGGTGTTGAATTTTTCAAATTCCTTCAAGAAACATGTATGCTAGCTATTATCCCTGCCTTTGCTGGTGTTGCTGAAGCAGTTAGGGATTTCAGGAAAAGTTCTGGTTTAGAGGAGACTTCTACTAATAACTTCTTGCCCACAATGAGTTTTCATCTTCTAACCTGAGACATCAAAGGTGAGTTAGTTTCACTTGAAGTCAGCAGCAACCTCTTAACAGGAAATGTTCCTTTGGTACCATGGTGGGGAAATGACTCCACAGAGTTGGTGGGAAGAGTGTTGCTTATGGAATTTAAAGTTGCATGTGCTACCATTCAGCATTTCTCATCTAAACTCCTCCCAGTGTAGGGGATTTTGGGGAACTCCAGGACCGGTAAACAGGGATGTGCTTCTGCCAGTTATATCCCACTTCTGTTGGTTGTTCTTGCATATCACAGGCTCTTGAGCCTGTTCTGCACAGAGCTGTATGGAGCAAAGTCTTCAGTGTGGGAGGACTGCCTGAGAGCCAGAAGGTGAGCATAGGTTGGAAATATTTTAATTTCTATTCTGCCTTCCAGTCAATGACATCCTCGTACTTGTAGATAGCAGTGAATCCAAGGGAGGCAGATCTGTTACTGGCAGAGCCAGAAGCCAAAACATGTAGAGGCAGCAGTTTTCTCATGCTGCATGGCAATTAACTGGAAAAGTCCTTGCTCGAAACAAGAATGTGTCTCTGGTTTGTCCTTACATTCATTTCTCCAATACAAGACTAGCTCTTACTAATTGAATGCAGAATTACGCAGTGCAATCACCTTGTGTCTTCTAAAGAAATAGAGAACAAAACTTGTCAGCACTGTACTCTCCTGCTGTGGGATAATCTGGAACTGAATGCTGGTTATGTACTTAATTTGTTTGGTTTGTCAGTGTTTATTAGGTGCCTAATTAAAGCAAAATCATCCTGTCCCGTCTGGAAATCAATATCCTTCTAGCAAAATGTGCAGCTTGGCTTGCAGGATGCTTTTTAGCCCCAAGTATTTCCCTGTGGTTTCTGTGGTACCTCTACAAAATCAACTCCAAGTGTGACTTGTGAAGGCCTTGTGCAGTCCTGTTCCCCCAGCAATCCCAGCTGCTTTCATGGTGTAGTCACCAGTCACATGTCACCAGTGCCTGGTGGCATAGAGAATTTGGGAGTGCTGATAGTTGGTGACAGGTATGGCCTTGACCTCTCTATAGAGGAAGAAGGAAACGTGGTCTGCTTCAGGATGGTGTTGCTGCTGCAGGTCCATCAGCATCCTCCATATTGAATACTTGCATATTATAATGGAATATTGTAACACCAAGTAAACAGCAGTAAAATTCAGTCTGATAAGATTTATTACTTTAATATTTGAGAGTTTAACCTGATACCAGATTAACATATTCATAGAGTTTTAGGAACTTCCTGGGTATTAACTGCTACCTTTTAATCTGAAAACTTTGCAAGGATGTCATATTTCTTCTGTGCTAATGACTCAGTCTGTCTTTGTAAGAAGTTGAATTTCTTTACATGGTGTTTTGAGACTAAATGTTAAAGAGGGGAAATGGCCCCTAATTTTAACAAGTTCTCATTTGGTTTAACAGCTGCTGTGACATCTCTCTTGTCTTTTTGGCTGTGTTTGCCACTTTGGCAGTGTGTTTCTTGTTGTCAGAGTCATACAGAGTTCTAATGAAGTGCAAGCAGAAGCACATCCCTGTTTACCGGTCCTGGAGTTCCCCACAATCCCCTACACTGGGAGGAGTTTAGATGAGAAATGCTGAATGGTAGCATATGCAACTTTAAATTCCATAAGCAACACTCTTCCCACCAACTCTGTGGAGTCATTTCCCCACCATGGTACCAAAGGAACATTTCCTGTTAAGAGGTTGCTGCTGACTTTTTTCTTTTCCCTACAGCTGTTATTTGTTATTTGATATAACTCTGCCTTGTGAGAGTTTTATTCCTGAATAAATGATAAAAGGACAGCTAGTATCAGAAGGCATTGCTGGCATGAGAGTTTCTGCTTTGTTGCTAACACAGAAGAAGCTATTGCTCTCCTTTTAAAGGATGTGTTATGTGGCTGAATTTGGGAAAGCCTTTCAACTCCTGAGGGAGCCAAAGCCAGCCTCTTCTCCTGTTTTGCCCTCTGCTGCTGGCCTGTCCTAATTAGCAGTTAGACTCCACACCCTGTGCTCCCAGTACCAAGACACTGCCTTCAGGCAATCACTCGAATTTTGTTTTTCGTTCCAGTGCAGCAAACACTGTGTGTTTTTCCACTGTGCTCTCAGATGAGAGCTATGAGACCTGCTGAATCAGCAGACATGGCCCATGCTCCTTGGGGTTCGTCTTCTCCGCCCCAGAGCCAGGGAGATGTGGCAGCCAGAGCTGGGTGACATGATAGCCTGGGCATGATGGGACCCTGGGGAGGCTCTTGAATGGTTCAGACTGGAGAGTTTGCTGCAAGAACTGGACTCTGTTACATTGTGTAAATCTGTTACTGAAGCTGAAAATCCTGGTTCCTGCTAACTCTGATGTTACAAATAACGCCCTGATTCCTTAAGAGTACATACAGAACTCAGCTGAGCTATCTGAGTGTTAGACATTTCATGTGGTTGTTGTACAGGGGCAATCCTGCTGGGTTGAAGGTGATTCCCGTACTCTCAAGATGTTTCTTGAGCTGCCTAAATGGTGTGCTCCCATGCCTGACAGGGAAATACACACCATATCACCACATGCTGCCAGCTCTGTCTGGGAAGCAGAGACTATTTGCTGGACTCCACTCATTAATGTGCAAAGCTCTCATCCATTGCCAGCAGTGTGCCAAGCAAATTTTTGGACAGAATTTCTGCAAAGATCTTTTTAATGCACACTAACCTTGCCTTATGTCTCCCTCTCCTCTCTGTGTTTCTGTGCTTTTGGGGTTCCCTTTGAAGGAAGAGGTGGACAACATGCTGTGAGTTTTCTTTCCCCGCCTGGATATGTCTGTTACACTGCTGCTGAGGACTAGAAATCCTCATCCTTTCTAACCCTGTCAGATCAAGCCCCTCTTAGAAAAGGGGGGAATTGCAAGTACAGAGAGCTCTCAGGGCCTTGTGCATACAGGCTCAGAGATAGAGATGGATACAATCTCTAACCTAAGGCCTAAGTTTGACCTAAGGCCTTGGAGAAGGCTTGGAGAATTAGAACACTGAAAGTGAAGTAGACATAAAACAAGAATATAAGTTCTTAGTTTAAGTAGAAATATATTTTAAGCAAACAGAGATATGCATTATGTAAGCAAAGCAACATGTTAAGTAAGAGAGTAAAAGATTTCAAAGTTTAGCAATAAAACTTGTTATAAACTTTGTTAGAAGCTTAAAATGTATCACTGTATGTTTGTGAAGTGTTATATGATTGGTTAAAAAATGATGAATTCTGGCAAAGCTACAAAAAGCAAAGCAGTTAATGATTGGTGTAAAAAGATGTTACCAAATTTCATAGAAGTATGTGATTGGCTAAAAAACTAACATAAGGCATTGTAACAAAGAATTAGATGGCTTCTGATATTATGGCATTGAATGCAACACCTTTAATGTCTCACCCTTCTATGAGACTGACACCATGAGGCAATAAACCATCTTTTAAACAATCTCTCAGCTGCCCCGTGTCTCTTGGTTTTGATCTCCCGATAATTGGTGCTCCACCATGTGAGAAGCAATCCATCTTATTGAGCAGTCAGGAAGCCCCGGATGCCTAATTTAGAGGCTGCTGGAATGAAGCAGAAAATCCATGAGTTTTAAGTGCTCCTGAAATGAAGGAGGAATGGACTCTATCGGCTGTTGAAAGAAAACAGAAAACAGAGCCCGATGGTTGTGTCTGACTGGAGACGATCTAAAGAGGACCTGTGACAAGGTAACAGGTGAGCTTCAGGGAAAATAGGACAAGAAATATCCAGGGAACAGAGAGATGTTTATATTTGTTTAAAAGCTCTGATAAGAGCTAATTCTCCAAGCCTTCTCCAAGGCCCTAGGTCAAACATTGTATCCATCTCTATCTCTGAGCCTGTATGCACAAGGCCCTGAGAGCTGTCTGTACTTGCAATTCCCACAGAAAAGTATCTTTAATGGTATGTGATATTCCCACTACCCTGAAGATTTCATGGTGAATGTATGGTATTGGTATTTGTTACAAATACTTCTCCCTAGAAGACTCTATATTAAGCCCATGCTTCATTTCATCCTTAAAACTTCTCTTATTTTGGAGTTAGTTCATAAACAAAATTGCTTTACTGGGGACAGATAACAACATGAGGTTTCAGCAATTAAATGAAAAGTAGCAGGGAATCCTAAGGAGAGGAAGTGGAGGGTCGTAAATGGCTCTGAAGAGACTTGAAGGCAGGAATTAGTATCTTATGCTTAATGAATGACAGCTCTTAAAAAATTCTATTAGATAAAGCAATATAGGAGTGGAGGATTTTTCAGAAACTGCAAAAGGTGAGAGAGGTTTCTCTTTTAGAAATTTAGCAAATGACCATTTATCTTGTCTTTGGAGAGGATGGCAAATGAAAGCATGACCTCTAAAACTGATAGAAATTCCAAGAGTTCAGGAGCAAAAGGCAGTGTGAAAAGCTATATCTTTTTCCTCTATTTTGCCCCTGCCAGAAGAGAGATCTCACACTGAAGGTTCTGAATTATTCCTTTGTTTGAGTTTACTCAACCAGCACATGCCTAAAGCTTTTTTTTTTATGGTAGCAAGTAGGGTGGAAGGTAGCTGGGATTTGAGTAAGAGCAATGTAGTTATAGAAATCATAGAATCATAGATTCATTAAGGTTGGAAAAGAACTCTAAGATCATCAAGTCCAACCATTAGCCGAGCACTGCCATGTTCACCACTAAGCTATATTCCCCCAGTGACACATCCTCACATTTTTGGGACTCTTGAAGGGATGGTGATTCCCCCATTTACATAGGCAGCCTGTTCCAAGTGAAGAAAGGCTCCTCATTGTCAGCTTTCTTTAAGAGCTGTTGCTAAGGGGGATGATCAGTCGACTTCCGAGGATCCCTTCAGCTCTGTTGTTGCTGATGGGTTTTGTAGTCATACCCTTGGCTATACAAACGTGAAGGTGAGGAGCAGTCTCCTTTACCAACCACCAACTGGCTTGAAAGGTCCACTCAGGGTTAGCATTAAAGGGCTGCATGTAGCCCTCACCTCCTGGGTTCCTGATGGGAATTGTGATGCTCAAGTTAACATATTACCACTTTGAAGTATGGAGGTGTGGATGTTAAGTAGTTTCAGAGAGAAGAAATGTCTGTGATTTATTTCTTGCTGAGAAAAGTTCATTAGGGAGAAAAAGGGAAAGGAGGGAGGGAGTTTTAAGGGGACTCTGAAAGCACCATCAATTAATGGCAGTTATACAACTCTAAAAGTAGGCTTGCCCTTATCACTACAGATTAGAAAGTAGGACTCGGGGGTATTCTAGGATCAAGCAATTTAGCTAAATACGTCAGAGTTTCTTTGTCTTATGTGGATGGCCTATTTTTCAGCATATTTTATTCTTTCTGGAGTTGTTTTTTTGGTTTNAGTGGTTTTTTGTGTTTTTGTTGTTGTTGGTGTTGTTGTTGTTGTTTTGGGGTTTTTTTGTGTTTTTTGTTTTGTTTTGTTTTGGGTTTTTTTGTTTTTGTTGTTTGTTTTTTGTTTTTTGTTTTTTTTTTGTTGAGGGTGAAACATAGTTTGTGTAAGATCGGAATCCAGCAATGCTCTTCCATTGGAAGCTGTTAGGTGTATAGCAAAGTGTCTGCCAGCCTCATCAAGTATTATCCACAAGTGTGAGATCTGCCCTTGAATGTGTGTATTGCTGCCTGTAAGTCTGAATATTTACTTCCTTCAGTAATTTAGGTGTCACTGTCCCATGTATTCTTATTTGCCTTCAAGCCACTTGGATATTATCCACCACTAGACTCCCATTGAGATCCGTGTTAGAGCACACCCACTCAAACCATTTATTCACACAGGCTCATGTTGGAACACATTTACTCTGGACTTTACTGCAAAAACATCTTTTCTCCTTTTATAGACCCACACGTTGAACCTCAATGTTTTGTAAGTCATTAGGAAAATAACAGAAGCAGATGCCATCCAGCAATACATTTGGGACTCCCTAGTCCAAGTTTCTCATATCATCAATCGTTACTTGTTCATCCTGTACCCAGGCTTTACATGAGTTCTGTAAACCCTGTGGAATATCTGGAGTGAAACTTTAGCTGATGTTCTGGGAAACACTGTTTTTTGACTCCTTTCTGGGAAAATAAGGGCATGATAGCTTTTTTCGTTTTCCAGTATCATTATATTCTTACTGAACTAACTGTTTGTATTGGACTTCTGCCTATGTAATTGTATCCGAGTCCCTAAAGTATTTCCAGGTGAAAGTAACTCTCCATTTCCAGTGGGATTAGTAAATAGTTATGAATGAACCAGAAGGTCCAGAACAGATTTTCTTTTACTTTCTTTTTTCCTACTTGCATGCACTATGTCTCTTACAGTTCACATAGTCTTAATGAAGCCATGACATCTTAGGGCTCTTTCTTTGCCTGTCCGTTTAGTAAGGAATATTACTCCTCTTCCTAGCAGATTGTGAAAGCTGGATGAACAGTGCTTCAGGAATCTCAATCTTTTTCATTGCCTTTAGTCATGCTGCTTTCCTGTCCCTCATGGCACCATTTCTCTTCCAGCCTCATCTCCACTGTATATGTGTACTGTGGCTGTACCTGCTTCATGCCAGGTTCAGCATGAGGCCACAGGAGAAAAAAAAGTGGGCTCTGTGGAATTCTATGATCTAAATCTAGCCCATGGGGCTTTTTTGTTTGAGAAAATATGTTTTTCAAAGAAAAAGGTCTTCCGAAGAAAAGCCAATCAATTGCAGCACAGCACTCCTTGTAAGGCATACCAGGACTGTGCTGTAGCCCACAACTAGGCTATCACCTTGGAGATAATTTGGATCCAATTTATGTTTCTTTTTACAAAGTCTAGTGGCAAATGCTGTGCAGAAGCACAGGTGATTGTCACCCTGCTTACTGCCCTAACACCCAAGCCTTCATTTAGGTAACCTAGAATTGGTTCAGAATGAGTTAAGCACTAAATGGCTTTTCTCAATGGAAACATTTTTGCATGATGACTATTTCTTAAGTAGCTTCATCATTTCCATATGCAATTCAAGAGAATTGTAGAGAAGAAAAAATACCTCCCATTCCCACCAACTAAGCAGGAAGAGCTGGGACTGGAGAGAGACTCATCCCTGGTATGTCAAGGCTGGGAGGTCAAGACAAGTTGTTAATTGTGGCAGGGTAGCATCTGCTTCTTGGCAGTGGATGTCTGTGGTTGTAGTGACTGGTGCTGGCACTGAGGTTTAGTCAACAAACTCTGCTGGTGAGGCACAAAGAGGAGCAAAAGTAGCTCCTGGGCTCAGCTGTGGTGGTTCAGCAGGGCTCTCCAGGGCAGTCAGACAAGATTTTTAACACTAAAATGAGCTGTGTGTTCATATCTGACTGTACGCTCTGTCTGACAGCTGCTAAGGAATTGGTTGCTTGCACACAGCCCCTTTCTGGGAACACACTTTGACCAACACCAATAGCAAAGGAGTGTTACTAAGTCTATTAAGCCTGAGTTGACAGATTTTTTTCTAGAATAGTAACAGATGGCAGATGGTGGCGGTACAGCTGCTGGGACTGGGAGAGGATGGATGTTGGTTTGTCATTTCAGTGGATGCTGGCAATAATTCATATTTATGTTTATACAGTGTCTTTCCTCTTTGAGAGCACTTTATAAACCAGATGATAAATAATGGGCCTGGAGTTAATGTGGACTAGTAGAGCTCATCCCTGTGCCCATGTGGCCAGTGTGGGAGGGTAAACATAGGGGCATTGGCCTGTGCTTCCTACACAGCCTGGATGTGGATGAGGCAGCTGTTTTGCATAACATAGTGCCACTCAACAGGGATTTCAGGCAGAAAAGGAAGGTAAACAGCTGTAATTCAGGGGACAACACTGGTAATCCAGCATGTCAGGTGCTAGTTTGGGTACCTGAGCTGACATCTGGCTGTGTGGAGTTTTGTGTAGACTCTTCCCAAAGGCATCGGTGTCCCACAAGAAGCTGCCTTAGGGAGTAGGTAGCCACCAGCCATGCTGTCCTTGCAGAGTCAGACATGGCAGCCGAGGCTCTGCAGATCACCTGGCACTGACAGAGGTGCTGAGGCTTCCTCTCACTCTGTGGAAGTTGGGGGATGGCTCCAAAGGCCTCTTGACTCTTACACTTACTCTCCATCAGCCTTGCTGGGATGTGCTGTGAAGACAGGCAGTGTTTCCAGGCCCATCTTTAGTCCAAGAATTTGGAATAGATACAAGAAGGAATCAAGATTTTGCGTGGATTGGCTCACTATCTCACAGTGTTACTGCAGGTGATGAGTTGGTGGATGTAACAGTGAAAATACAGAAATCTGGGGCTCATAACCAGAAAGGGCACTTTTTAGCACTTCTTTTGTATTTTTAGGAGCTGGATCAAGATCACCGCTTACTCCTCCTCCATTACTTGCAGATTCAGTTGCCATAATTGCACCCAGGAAAAATATCACACTAGCAAGAGCTAAGTTTACAAATCCATAAGAATTACAGCACTGTGGTTTTCCCTCATGCAAAGGGTCAGAACTTCCAGGAAAACACAGGAAGAAGTCGTTAAAAGGCACTTAAATGAACATTAAATGGCATTTTAGAAACTTGAAAAATGTTGAAGGTAGATAAAATGTCAACTTTATATAATTTTTCCTTTATTTATACTATATTCAGATTACCTTTTCAGGAAGGAGTGCTCAAGGTAAGCAGGATGTGTTAGGATTAATGGGTAAGAACATTTGGAAACTCACCAAATACTATCTGGGATCGTGTAAAAACTTATTTTTCTTTACAAAGTATTTGAAATTCTGAAGATGGGGAAGTTGCTCTGCATTGGTACCAAAAGAGGGCTGACCACTTTTTAAGGGTTCAGAAGAAGACATAATTAAGTAATTTTTATTCATTTGAGAGTGAATGTCCAGCTACCGTTTGTGTAACAGCAACAGAAAAATCCTCCCCTTTACATTGCTTCCAGAGTAAACGTAAGTGATATAAGGAAAGATACGAAATCATGCTAATAGGGCTGTTCTCCAATTTCTAGCTCGCTTCCACAGAACTTCTGAGCTCAGCTAAGGCTGTAATTTGGCTGATCTTAACCAAATGAAAGTTATGAATCTCTGGGGTGTGAACACTGCCAACTATTGTCCTTTTCTGCATTCAGTTAGAGTGGCTGAAAGCATGACTCAAGTATGGTTTTGGCAGCAAGACAATTAGAAAGTCATGACTTAAAAGTCTAAAATCCAGTAAACCTGTCCTTCACCTGGAAATGTAAACAATTCTTTAGCTGTCAGCCAAGATAATATATGGTGCATAACAAACGTAATTGAAGCTCTATGGGTCTGGTCTTTTCTTCTCCAGTAAATATTGGGAGGTTTTTCTCCTCCTTCTGCAAGCCTTTCTCAGAGGTCCAGACGGAAATGCAGCTTTCACGCCTCTAGTGATGTTCTGATGACGAGGCTCATGGAGCTAGTAATGCCAAAGCTATGCTGAAGTGCCTGGTCACAGGAAGGCAGAGGAGGAGGAGGAGCAGGAGCAGGAGGAGGAGCAGGAGGAGGAGGAGCAGCAGGAGGTGAGTTTGCTGTGTGGACAGCTTTGGCGTTGCTCTGTGCATCTGCAGGGTTGGCACAAGGCAGGAAGCAGCTCTAAGTGCCCAGTCTTCCCATAGGAAATGATGCCAGCAAACCAGATAATAGTTGGTAGCCCGTAGCATACTGCTATTTTCTGGCTTCATGGTTGTGCTGAGAGATCTCAGAGGACTATTTTCAGGAGTTAAATTATTCTGGAGTATCATGGATTTTTTTAGGACTTTCATAATGTCCTTAAATTGGATATTTCCACATTGTCTAATCTTATATCCTAAGAATGCTGTGGGTTGGCAGTTCCTCCTGCCCTTTTTTTTTATTACCCTCTGTATCATTTTATGTAGCACAGTGAGGATTTGAGAGCAGCTGACAGCCCAACTGCACTGTCTAACTGCAGGAAACCACACTTTATCCCCTTCATGCTAATGGAGTAATGATAACAGATAATTAATTGAATGCCTTTTCCTTTCTTTTGTTTATTCCTCTCTTTAAACCTAGTCCTTAAATACACAAATAAAATCCTCAATTAAAATTTATGGATTAATGAATTGAACAAATATTTTTCTTTTTTTTTTTTTT
>VZTT01075291.1:0-17414 GCA_013400855.1 Buphagus erythrorhynchus | reverse complement strand
GGTGGTTGTAGTCAGGTGGGGGTTGGTCTCTTTCTCCAGGCAACAACTGACAGAACAAGAGGACACAATCTTAAGCTGCACCAAGGGAGGTTTAGGTTAGATGTTAGAAAAAATTCTTCACTGAAAGAGTGATTGTGTGCTGGAATCATCTACCCAGGGAGGTTGTGGAGTCACCGTCCCTGGAGATGTTTAAAATAGGACTGGACGTGGCACTCAGTGCCATGGTTTAGTTAATGAGCAGGTGTTAGGTCATAGGTTGGACTAGGATGATCTTAAAAGATCTTTCCCAGCCTAGTTCATTCTGTGATTCTGTAATCTCTTATTGTGTATCTTAGCACATTTTTATCAATACAGATTTTTAGACCTGCTTTTCTATAGCTGTCAGTTAATCTGGCAGAAGCTGGACAGACACCAGTGTCTGATCTCACTGCTGAGAAGAGGTTGGAACAGCAAGGTGACTGGTCATTCAGTGAGCCCCATGGCACACATCCATTGTGCTCATGGGTCAGCTTCTTCTTTACTTGCTGCCTTTGAAGCTGTTATGTGTGGTCTTGCTTAACTCAAAATGCTGTGCTGGGCACTGTCTCTTTGGGAGCAACTTGAATCCCTGCACAGAGGGTGAGAGGAAGCAGCAGCCTGGACAGCAGACTCACTTGGAGCTTGACTGTTCCAGGTGAGCAGAAGTTGATGAACACAACTGTGTTTCTGCTTTGGTGCAAATCCTGTCGCTCAGGACAATTCAGTTTCAGCATTGGGTGTACAGGTAACAGTGCTAACTTCAGGTTGTATTGAGCATTTCTGTGTTGTTCACCTGAAGGAAACAGTTTTGTAGTTCTGTAATACTTCAGCAAGGAATGTAAAAGAACTTCACACGAATAACAAAGAAACTAGGTTTGGGTGTTTGGACATTTTGAGACGTACAAAAAGTGACAACTTTCAGAAAAATATTTCATCTTCTTCTCCCCCCTCACCTTTTAACTTTGGTTCTGAGTTCAAGATACATAAACCACAGCCTGTAAAGGACAGCCCACAGCTGCTATGTGGAAAAGTAGGGAGAGGATGGATCTGTGCAACTGAAGCTTGGACACCAGGGGATTTCCAACAACCTCTTGAGGCAGGCAGTGCCAGTGACCCTGGTGTTTGTACAGTGATGCTCAGTTAATCTCTGTAGAACGATACCTGTTTGGATGAAAGTCAGGTCCTGTTGGGGCAGCCTGCCAGTGAAGACTTTTGCGTATGTCGTTTATTGATTTGCAGAATTCATTGAGGCATTTCCACATTTCCTAGAACCAGGGCTGTGCTGTTGGATAATCCAGACAGCATGAGAGGTAGGGCCAGGGAATTGGAGTACAGGAGCAGACTGCTGGAGTGCACAGAAATAGATTTATAGGAGCAGAGGGGGAACTCAAAGAAGTGCTAGGGCACAAGATGTTCTGGGATAAATTCCTTTTTGCATCACTTGCACATGCCTATAATCTGCTCTGCAGCTGGGCTTCAGGTTGTTTGGAGTTGTTTTTTTTTCCCTCAACAGTTGTGGATTACACTGTGAACAGTGTATTGTACCTCTATAATCTGTAGCTTTGTGTTGGACTTCTGTAATGTAAAAGAATTTATAGTTTCTCTGAAAATGTGGACAAGTCTGTATTACCAGTGTTACACTTACCTTTCTCCACCATTCCTGCCTCTTCATGTATGACTCTGCAACTGGCGGATGGAGCACAGTGACACAAGCCAGTTTATACTAGGTAGAAATTTTAAAAGGGACAGAAAATGTGAAAGCTAATAAAGAAATATAGTCACATGCCAACAAAGAGAAAAAGATACATCTGAAAATAGTGTTGCAGAAGCAGATAAATTTAAATTGCAGATAAAGCCCTGCTGGTATTATTTATGGGCCAGACTCCTTTGTTTTATAGTGGAAAAATATGAAAAAAACAGTAATGAAGATCATTGGCAGGAGACTGCTCTTTACCTTTCCTAAAAGCCACATATTAGATGGCTTCCCATTCTGCAGTGTCTTTGGGAAGGAGGGTTCAACCTCATCCTACAGAGGGAAGGACACAAGCTGTTGGTGCAGGACTCAGCACACAGTAGTCTCATAGCAAACCAGGGACTGCAAGGCTAAAGCAATGTTTAACTCAAATTACTCCTATTTTAATAATTAGCCAATAGCCAGTTCCCACACTTCAAAGGGCATGTTCTGCTTTGGTAGCATGCAATGTGCCCCCTGTTTTCAATACTCAGTCATTGAAAATGCACTGATTTCCAGGACTGACCTGCGAGTGGCTGTTATATAAGTCTGACTTGCCTCTTCATCTCACCAGAAGAAAAGGATGAAGTTGAGTGATCCCCACATAAACTGGGAGATGAGTTTGTTTTTGTGAAATAGTACTGAGCGAGCCTTTCTGGCTGTATTTCCAGGCACCTAGCACCCTGCACAGGCATAGGTCTGCTGGTGGGTAGGAGAGGTGAGACTGCACCATTGAAGGTACAAAGCAGGGGAGGGCACGTTTGCTTCCTGAGTGGAGGATATTATTCTTTTTTTCATAAAACCATCTCATTTTCTCCCTGCAATGAAGTTGTATCAAAATAATACACACAATACTGTGCTCTTGTATTGAATTCAAAATATGAAGTTCATCCTGTGGATATTGTTTCTATAGATATTTTTCCTTATATTTTTATTTCCTTTCAAATATTCAAGTTGGTTAAGAAAGACCAACAGAAATGACTTATTTCTTCCAGCAGCTGGCAGTGAAGTGAGACTAGTAATTTTCCCTATGATTTTTCTAAGCTTTGGATTAAATCCACAGATGTGGTGTTTTAAGTAGGGAATATTGAGCTTTGTTCTGCTCTGCCTGGTTCAGAACTGGATGTTGAATGTGTCTCTTTCATGCCCAGAAAAGGCAGAGACTTGCTTTCTTGCTGCCTGTGTATAAATGTGTATCCAAGTAGGACAGGTCTGGTGAAGAGGGAGAGTTGTGGTCCAGTTGGTGGAGTCTGTCTCGTAAATTGGATTGCTGATATCTATCTGTCTCTGTTTTGCTCTCTTGAAAATTGTTTTAGAAAAGGTTTCCAAAAGAAAATTCTGGTGCTGGGGGCACATTTTCTTTTTGTTGAAGTGTGTATTTTTGTTCAAGTGAATAAAAGTTCTTCTGCAGAAGAGCATTCCCTCTCTGGGGTGCCTGCAGCATCACTAAGCCTGGCCACAGTTGGTTCTGCCCTTGACAATGGGCATAAATGGAATTAATGATATGGGGGACCAGGTTCAGTGACTGCATTTTAAAAGGCTTTCAGTAAGTTATTAAATTAGCAAGAAAGCAGCACTGAGGCCCTGCAGACACAGAAGCTGTGTGCTGTGGTAAACTAGTGTATGTAAAATTTCTCTCTAAAAAGATTTTAGCACTTCACATGACCTCTGCTAATACTTATTTTTAAATGACAGTCTGTGTCAGCTGCCTCAGCTCCACACTGCCGGGAGCTATTCTCCAGTCTGGACTGCTTTCCGGTCAGCATGAAGTGGCCTGATATGAGCTGTTGACTTGTCCTGATAGTTTTTGTTGGCACAAACATAGCCATGACCCAACTGCAATGGCAATGCAGCCATGCTTTCCAACAGCCCTTGGGTGTCTTTTCCAAGTGCTAAAGCCTGTGACCTGGTTGAATCAAGATGCAAGAGAGTCTTTTCAGGGATACTACATAAAAATACCTCTTTTTAGTAATTTTAAAAATATATATATCTGCTCCACTAGACAGCAGGATATGAGAGTTTGAAGAAAAAGTGCAGGTGTGATCAGTTGGGTGGGATGTTACCTGTATCACGTAGGGCCACAGGTATTCACACCTTAAATGTGTTACATACAACTCTATTCTCTATATTTACTCTCTCTATGTGTATATATATCTGCTATCTAGTAATAATTTCCTTCGCACAGCTGCGGATACACCTAAAAGTTGCAGAGTTAGGAAAATGAACTACTTTTTCTAGTGTGCTGTCCTCTGAACTGTTGAGCTCCTGCTGAAATGATACTCTGTATGGTCATCAAAATGCTGAGTATTGACAGATGTCCTTTTCAACATTATAGCTAGTCCTGTGGTTATACCAGTTCCCACAAGGCCTCAGGGTCCTTTTCCTAATGCAATCCTCTATGCTGACTGGCAAACTGAACAGAAAGACTTTTTGCCTCCCTGAAAATACACCAGATTCATGAAATGCGCAGCAAGTACTGTTAGAAGGTCACTGGTTACCCAGGTCATTGGAGGCTGCTCCTCACAGTGGAGCTGGCAGGTGTTGTCCCACACAATGCAGCATTTTCAATCCAATAAGGCTTAAATTATTTTATACTTGCAGAGACTCTCAACTCTGTTGTAGAGCCTAAATTAACAACCTGCAGCACATATTCTGCAGAGATGGCTGACTGCAGGTTATTAATCACATTCTCTGCTTAGGACCAGACAGTGAAGAAGTGACTGACCTTCCATATTGAACTGGACAACTTTAACATTAAAAGAACAGGAAAATACAAGCACATCAAGGCTGGCTGCACCATTGTTCCTTGAAGAACACACAATCCTTAGCATGAACAGTACAGAAATTCTGGTGAATGCATACCTGCTTACATGCAAAAGAACAAATGAGACCTTTCCTGTGCAAATGCTGTCAGTGAAATGAATAAACCACTGAAAACATAACCTGCCTACCATACTCCTTTGGCCAATGATGGTGAGAGAGTCAGGCTGGCTGATCAACAAGGAGAGCAAATTTCTTCTCTCCTCATAACTTAGAGGACCACAGGTACCTGACCTCCAAAGGGTAACACTTCTAGTGTAGACTATTCCTAAGAAGGAAGATGCAGGTCAGTCATATGTAGTTACTTTCCATTGCTGTCACTAGTAGAGCAAAGTATTATTTTCTAGGGTTTCAAATTCCAAGTGGAGAGTAGAGTGAAACCCATCAGAAGACTTAGGCCTAAAGAGGAGTTTTGAGTTGCAAGTTGTCCATCTGGACCTATGCTAACCTCTCATGATCTCTTCTTTTTTGTAGGTAACATCTTTGTTGTCAGCTTGTCCATTGCAGACCTTGTGGTTGCAGTTTATCCATACCCTCTGATCTTAAGTGCCATCTTCCACAATGGATGGACCATGGGAAATGTCCACTGCCAGATAAGTGGGTTCCTGATGGGCTTAAGTGTCATTGGGTCCATTTTCAATATCACGGCGATCGCAATCAACCGCTACTGCTACATCTGCCACAGCCTTCGGTACGATAAGCTCTTCAACCTGAAGAACACCTGCTGCTATCTCTGCCTGACCTGGATACTCACGGTGGTGGCAATTGTGCCTAACTTTTTTGTTGGCTCCTTGCAGTATGACCCCCGTATTTACTCCTGCACCTTTGCCCAGACAGTGAGCGCATCGTACACCATCACGGTGGTGGTGGTTCACTTCATCGTCCCACTCTCCGTCGTGACATTTTGCTACCTACGGATCTGGATTTTGGTGATTCAAGTCAAACACCGGGTGAGACAAGACTGCAAGCAGAAACTCAGGGCAACTGACATCCGAAACTTCTTGACTATGTTTGTGGTTTTTGTCCTTTTTGCTGTGTGCTGGGGACCATTAAACTTTATTGGCCTTGCTGTTTCAATTAATCCTTCAAAAGTGCAGCCACACATTCCAGAATGGCTTTTTGTCCTGAGCTATTTTATGGCCTATTTTAACAGCTGCCTCAATGCTGTGATCTATGGGCTTCTTAACCAGAATTTTCGAAAGGAGTACAAAAGGATATTGCTGACACTGTGGACTCCCAGGCTGCTGTTCATTGATGTGTCCAAGGGTGGGACAGAAGGGATGAAAAGCAAGCATTCTCCAGCCATAACAACCAACAACAACCACGCTGAAATACACCTATGAGTCAGGACAGTACTATTTATTCTGGATTAAGTTATATATATAATATATAAGAGCCTTTCTAGCTGTGTGCATTGCACAGCTGGTGTTGTCCTCATGCAGGGAAGGAGTCTGCAACCTTTCATGCTTAGCTTGACATTGCTATGACATCAAGGCTTTGAGTAAGGATTTTCAGAATGGAAATGACTGATTTTTAATTTTTTTTTTAATATGTCATCTTTCACTGTGTGCCTAATTAATTGGTTTGGTTGCTTTTGTCACAAGCATGCCAATACCCAAAAAGGGAAGCATTCAGAGTGCATGGAGAAATGCAGTTATGCTTGAAATGCAACCTTCAAGAGGCAGCAAAATTTCTATTTATTACACACAAACCTTTCTCCCCTCCCTTTGAATTCTATTTTTCTAGCATTAACTTAGCCCAAACTGTATCAAAGTGTAAACTGCATGGCTTTTTACATTTTATATAAGTAACTGTATTAGCCAGCAGATGTATGTATGGGCATGGTATGTGTTTTCCTTTTTATTTCCTCTTAGGTTTAGGAACTAGCCTGGGCTAGATGTGAGGCAGAAGCCAGACCAGTGTGTGCGTGATGCACTCATTTTAACTGAGTTTCTACAGACATTAAGTACCATGGCACTCTCCTTCCCAGGCCACAAGTAAGTATGTGACATACGACATAATCTAGTTGCAGTAACATACTTGGAGCCTGATTCTAATTTAGGCAGTATCCTGTCATGGCCAGCAGTCATTCCTTTCAAAACATCTTTCAAAAGTCACTGCTACATGAACATCATAATAAAAAAGATGAACATAGCAGAGTCCCATCTGTGTAATGCAGATTGCAACTTTTAAGTTCCAGTAGCATTTACACTTGCAGACAAAGGTAGAAGGGGAAAGCAGTGTTTGTTCCAAAAATCCCTCCTTTTGCCCATCACAGAACATGAATTTGCTGACAGAAGGAAAAACTGGAGATATTTTTCCCCCCATTTTATTCACGCATAGAACTGTAATTAACTCATGGAGTGGGGAGATGAAAGCTACTTAAGCATAGTTATGTATCAGTTCTGTTAAAGCCTAGACTGTGCTATCTGTATCATTGGAAACAATGTCATGAAGTGCTGGAGAGGCCAGTATCACATTAGACATAAGCACATGGGCAAAGATAAGGCTGTTTCTTTAATAGAGTATGAAAGGGGGGGGTGTGTGTGTGTGTGACGGCAGCTGTCTGTAGATATGACTTCTTTTTTTCCTTAGCTTCATTGTGAATTCATCTCTTTATGGTTTTAAATATGCAGATCCTGCTTTGAAACAATCCTGTAAAATCAACAGGTAAGACTCTCCTGGTGCAATTCTACCTTCAGGTTAGCACACCTGCCTTGATGCCAGTGTGCTGAGTGGCACAGAGGGAAAGGGGCAGGTCTGAGCCCTGGGGGTCTAACGAGGACAGCAGGCAGCCCTGCCCCTGGTCAAGGAGTGCAGTTTTCTGTCTTTGGTTCTAGTCAAAGCAGGACTAGTTCCCAGCACTGAGCCCTGAAAGACCAAGACCAGATTTTGTAGGTGCCTGGAGATGGAGGTAGGTAGGAATTCCTCAGAGCCTGAGCAGGCTTGTGCCTAATCCTTAGTGAACATAGTAAGCCATTTGTGCACTGCTTTCTGAAACCAACTTGCTGCTGAATGTCCCTTCTGCTGATTTTTTCGGGGAAGAGGAATTGAGAAAAATTAAGCCCCTTTCTGAAGTGAGCCAAGGAACTTTGCATGCTGTGTTGCCTCCATGTGGATTGAGTGTCTCTGCTGCTGGTGCTGCCATGTGGTGAAGGTCACTGCAGTACCGGGTGAGGCCTGCATTTATAGGGTGCCCTGGCACTTAGGAAGTTTCAAACTTGAACATCTCAGCCACTTCAGATGAATGTTGTTTTAAAACGCACTGCAGCCAGCCTCCCATAATAGGAATCAAACTGAGTTCTGTTTTGGCCTCTTTGCCTCAGCGTGGCCAAATAAAGGTCTTTGACCCTCAGAAATAACTGTTGTCTGTTCGCCTTCCAGAAAAACCACTCTGGATGAATTCACATCATTCCATGCAAGCAAAATCATTTTGAGTTAAACTTGGATAAGAAAGCACTGAGGGCACATAACTGCAGGAAGTGTTTGTCCCATCATGCCAGGGAGATGTCCTGTGTTCCATGACTAGTCTTCAAAGTAATTTGCAGTTAGAACAACAGTCAGTTAGAATCACATTAGCAAATAATTTGAAGCATCTAGTGCAAAGTGAAATAGACTGCTTTAAGACAATTGTGAAGAATATTGTGCAAAGTTTTCCAATTATCTCAAATACCCCAAAACTGGGGTTTCATCTTATAGATTATTGCCTTTTTAACTGAATGTTCAGTGAAGGTAATGTGGTATTTTTTTTTTTATTTTATTCTTTAAGCTTGTATTTGCACTATTTCTTATTCAGGCTTCAAAGTTAACAGACAGCAAGTATTTGAAGCAAACCAAGTCCAAAGAGGTCCTGAACAGGCAACCTGTGAGAGTCCCTTCAATACCTGGCAGGAATAGGAGCAGCAGGAGCATGATAGGGCATCTCCCCAGGATTCACAGGGTCACCGCTTAACCAAATTATGCAAAACCAGCTGCTCATCTTCTACCACAGGGTCTGAGCCCAGCTCCTGCCCAGATCTCTGCGGGGACAGGCAAAGTACCCGTTATGGTGGAGTGGGTCTGAGCAGCTCCCTGCAATGCACACCCCATGGGCTGAGGATGGCTCTTCGGTGGGCGTGGGGTTGCTCTGGCAACACATGGAGCACAGCCCTGGCATGACCTTTTCAGAAGGGCTCTGAGTGTCCCAGGGAGGTGCCCAGGGCTGGGCTGATTCAGCCACCATGCCTGGAGGCTTGAGCTCAGTCCTCCTGGACCTGAGGTTTGCAATATAAACCATGGAAAGCAGGGAATGTGGCCTCAAACAGGAAACACTGTGCCATTTATTAGCACTTTGAGAGAGGCAGCACTTAGGATAGAATGGAGTTTTATACTGTCTTATTTCAAAACTACCCAAGCAGCTCCTTATTTTTATGTTAGGAAATTTATTAACAGGGTACAGAGAGTTTATTTTTGTTAACATTTGTTTAAAGAAAAACGAAAGTGTGTTTTAGCTGAGAATTCTGAGCAGTGTCACAGTTTCCCTATGGCAATCTAGCTTTAATCCAAATTTGAGATTTCAGTGACATCCCACAGTTTAAATCACATTCTGCCAATTCCACCTGTTTTATATCTGGTCTTAAGTCTCATTGAGATCATATATAAACTAGTTTCAAATCACGTGCTCTGGGTTTGATATGGTGTGTCAAATACCTCTTCTAGTCCCAAGCTCTAAAATTGTTGTCGTGGAAACTTATGGAGAGGCAGTATTGCTGTGAAGAAAGATGAATCTCTTGCCACAAAGAAATATTTTTTGGATGTTGCTAACGAATGTTGTTTCATAAATTTAAGAAGAATGTAACCAATATATTTATATATAAATGTGTATTGCATATGCTGTTTCCATTTTATGTTTAATTGAGAATCCTTCTGTATACTTTCCTATTGCCATTTTGTTCATAAAATAGATTAATTCCTTTTACCTGTTAAAAATACAATAAATCTGCCATTGGACTACTTACTGATTTTTTTTTTTATCCACTAGCAGTTACTTTTAAATAAATATTTGGAACATCTGCTTGAGTTTTGTTGACTCCTAGAAAGAAGATTTAATTGACAAGTGTACTTGAGTTCACACATATCTCAGCAGCCCCGCTTGGACCTGGAGGTGAATAACCCAGGGCATCTGAGACATCTCCTTGGATCCACGTTTTCTTCCACTTGCCTGTGGGCCAGCTGCCTGATGCACTCTGGCCTTCTTCATCAGGGAAGAAACTTTCTCCATACAGCCATTGGTCTTCTCACTGTGTACTCCTTCAAGGCCCTTTGTCTTTCTTATCCCTATCCATGCCTATCCATATATCTATCCGTGGAGTGCTATGGAAGTAGAGTTTGTCATATCCATTTCCTTGCTCTTTCCTGGGAAGGACAGTACAGCTGAGCTGTGAATGGGAGGATGTGGGAGCCAGGGCAGTTGCAAGTCAAGGCACAAGATGATGTTGGGTAGTAGGGAAGGGATGGGACAGAGAAGGTCACCGTGGGCTGGAGGCATAGTGAGGGCTGACACACACTTGGTCTCCATCACAGAGCTTTGTGAGGATGCTGTGTACAAGATGTTCTATTTGTGTTCTTTTCCCCACCTCTGTTTTGGGGCAGGTTTTGCTATACTCATTCAGTTCTTCAGGCAATAGGTTCTATCCACAGGTTGCAATGATTATATTCCCATGCTGACTTGGCTGGACCTGTTCTGGGGGATTCTCTCTGCTGGTTGTGAAGCAGGGAATATGGGAGTATGGAGGGGTCCAATTGTAACTGCAAATTGAGCTCCCGTTTCCTAACCAGATGTCACATATAGCCATGATGTTCAGGTACTAGAGGCTGAGATTATCCAGTAAAACAAAGAACATCTATTAAACCAAAGAATTGCTGAAAAGCCGTGGAGCAGACATGTTGAGTGAACAAGGACTATTCATTCAATGACATCCCCAAGCAGTATTGTTCCTTTTTTCCCTAATGTTTCCAACGGGCACTGGACTTCACTGGCTGCTTCTACAGTGAATCCTGCAATGCTTGGTTATGTGACACGCTGAAAGCACTGTGTATGATAGTGGCAAACCTCAAAATGTCTCTGAGCAGAGCTGCCAGAAAACCCTTTCCTGGACTTGTACCTGCCATTTCTACCCCGTGGAACAGAATGAATTGAACTGTCAGAAGTGAGACAGTGTTATTTATTTACTTACTTGACACAAAGTATAGTAACTGGGAGATAAGACAGAGATAATAAAACACAAGAGGTGTGATAATTTAATACAAGGATAAAATCTTACTCATAGTGACTACTTAGAAACAATATTTGTCCTAACGTATTTACCTCCAAGGTTGTAATTTATAACATGAAACAAGCCAGTAAAGAGCTACTGCATTTGTATTTAGAATTTTATTGAAAAAATGTAAATCACTGGACCTAATGTGTTATTTCTTACCACAAAAATCCTGAGATAAGAAATGCAGAATAAGTTCTCATAAGAACTCTGTGATGGGATATGCAAATTTTTTCATTGGTGGTAAGAACCATAAAATTCATATCACTCATGAACTACACTTATGAATAGAAGCTCCATAATATTGTTAACTGAATTTTCATTTTCTAGTGCTTGTTTATAACATCCATTATTCATGGACTATAAGTACTGTACAGCAGAGATAGAACTTACAGTACAGGGTGGGTTTCCAGAGCAAACAAGGTAGGTCTGAACCATTCACTGAAATATGTTTCTGTGTTTTCTTCCAAGCATGGTCTTCTGATAAGTTTTTTAACTCAAATTATTGCTTCTAAGAGATCAGGGAAACTTTAATATCTTTTGGATTAGGTGCAATGTTTGTACAGTCACAGCTTGCTTAGATTACCTTTTAAATAGACTTGAGCCATCAAACCATTTTATAAGTCTATCTAGTTGAAGCACATAATTTATTTTGTATGTGGAATATTTTATACATAGCACATTTAATAAATTATTATATCTTTCCTTCTTCGCTGTGCTTCTCCTGCAAGTAAAATTTCTGAATTTCCCTGGAAATAGGATGCAAAATTGTTTTCTCAACTGTAAGCAGGTTGCCTTGCCTCGAGGTAGGTTTCCACTGGTTTTAATAAGTGTGTAGGTTAGAGGTTTAATGTGGCATCAAAATACAACTATCTCCTGTGTGAAAAGTGAAAGCTGTTTTGCAATTAAAAAAAAAAAAAAAAAAAAAAAAAAGGGTGTGGAAAAAGTCCCAAAACAATTTGCACACTTCTGGTGAATGACCCAAGAATTTTTATGGCACAGGGACACACAGGTGGCAGGGAATGGGTGTCTGGCTGCAGAGAAACAAGCAGCACAGTAAGGAAAACTAAAGAAAACCAGAAAAAAAGAAAACACTTCAGAAACTATTGAATGAACACATGTATTGGTAATTTAGTAAGATTTTGCTTTTTGGTCTTTTTTCTCTTTCCCTCCCCAGCTATGATTTAGTTGTAAATAAAATGAAGTGGTTACTGTCCAGTGCTCCCAAAGGACAATTTTCTTTTGGTTTGTGTCTGGCTCTAGAGAACCCCAAGCTGTAGGAATGGCAATCTGGGCACAGCTTGGCCAGGCAGGGATAGGATGGGGCTGAAGAGCTGCCCCTGGGCAGGGGGGAGCCCCCAACGGCTTAAATTTCCCTTGGGAGAGGCTCTGCTTTCCGAGGCAGTGTATGGCTGGAAGAGGAGGATGCTGTTAATGCTGGGGCTACTGTGCCAGCCACGGGGGCACTACAGGGCTCCAGCATCCAGAGGTGGTACAAAACTGGGACCACATCCAGTTCCAGTGGAGACTGGTGAGACTAAACCAGGAGAGACACCTCACTGAGGTAGGAGGGGGCAGTCCTGTCCCAGGAGCAGGGGTGCTGAGGGAGGGAGAATTGCTTCCTTGGCACAATGCTCTTTATGGGAAAGTCAAAAGATGTTCCAGAAAGCAGATGTCTCCTGTGGGAAACAGAGCTGCTCTGCCCTTGTAGCCTGTGGCTTTTTCTGCCCTGCTGGTGGTGATGGAGGAATTAAGTGGTGACAAGGGGTGTTTTTCACACACCAGACCTATCCTTCTTGCTGTGCCACTCCCAGCCCACCTGTCCCCACAGAGCTGCTGTGCTCCTGACTGAACTGATGACACCAAGCCCCAGTACACCTAGCCCTGCCTGGGGGGTATAACATTGACTGGGGATGTGTAGAGAGACTCACAGCTGGTCTGTGAGCCAGAGAGGGTTAATAAATAAGGGTTATTTCTGAAAAGTATTTTATCAAGGCTGTTGGCCTGGAGACCAAGAAGAGAAGAAGGAGAAGGAGATAAGCAGAAGAAATCCTCCAGCTGGGAAAAATATTTTTAGAAAAGTCTTGTGAGAAACAGAGGTGGAGATGAGTTTAACACCAATGAACGTTATGTTGATCTATTGTAACCAATGAATAAAGTGTAAACTTTGTAGAGTGTATAAAAGACAGCTAGCTGTTGTAATCAAGGGGATATTAGCCTTCTGAAATGTAGTGTGTCTATTTGTATGTCACACCCGCCTCTACAGCGACAGGGATGTGGCTGGAGACAAATGACATGTCTGTCTGTGATCCATGTGACAAAAGGTTTCTTTATTGTTCTGCATTCTCCTTAAATAGAGAGTTTTGAATTTCCCGGGTATACACATGTGATTGATTACGGTCCCAGTCACTCATTTCCTTGGCCAATGATACATCTGCACTTAGGGTTCAATAGATTGGCTGGGATTCTCTGTGTTTGTTCAAATCCATCCTATCGTCACTCACTCAGGGACCTGCCTACTTACAGGCTGGCTGAGTTTCATGCTGCAGCTTTTAGACCAGCTGCAATGTGACAGGGAGATGTGAGAAATGTTAAGTATTTAGGCAATGACACAGGTTAAATCCTGCTTAGGTTAGTCATAACCAAGCCATGCATGAAAGTGGTAGCAGAGCCATTGTCTTTGTCTTGAGTAGGGCATCAAAAGCGTACCTTGAGGGAAATTGATTCCATGTGAGACTCTCCTGATGTCTCCTAGACCAGAAATTTCCCTCCTTCCCAGTCTCATCCCTTCCCTGAAGGCCACCACTGAAAGAGGAATAGACAGGTGAAGGAAAAAGAGCTGCATTTTGACTTGAATCCCTTTGGATTCTAGAGTAGATGTTATACTGCTTTCCAAACATACAAACTGCTTGTTTGTATAGAAACATGTATATGAATGATTATTTCTTTATTAACACAGCCTGGGTTTTCCTAGAGAAATCAAGACCAATCATACATTTCAAATTATTTGCTACAAAAAAGTTCTAGGTTTTTTCCTTCTGAGTACTTCAGAGCAGATGGAAAACACAGCAGGTGCTGCTAATGTTTTTCTACCCTTTGGAAAACTTGTCACAGTTACCTGTTTATCTTGTTTATTTTGACATTTTGCTGCCTGAAACTGCTCTGTAATATAAAAGCACTTGCTGGTGATTAGAGGTGAAGTCTTACAGATTCACGTATACTTCAATTGAAAATCAATAACCTACAAGCAAAAAAGAAAAATGTGGGGGTTTGTGTATGTGGAAGAAGGCTGGTATTTTTATTTTTACTGAGGAAATGCCATGGAATTATTTGGGTTGGAAGGGGCTATAAAGCTCATTTAATCCCAACTCCCCTGCCATGGACAGGGATACCTTCCACTGGACCAGGTTACCCAAAGCCCCATCCAACCCGTCCTTGAACACTTCCAGGGATGGGGCAACTACAGCCTCTCTAGATAACCTGTGCCAGGGCCTCACCACCCTCAAAGGAAAGAATTTCTTCCTTATATCTAATCTAAGCCTGTCCTCTATCAGTTTGAAGCTATTATTCCTTGTCCTGTCATTCTGTGCCATTGTAAAAATCCCTCTCCAGCTGTCTTATGGCTCCTTTAGGTACTAGAAAGTGCTATAAGATCTCCCTAGAGACCCTTTTCCCCTATTTCCATCAGGGAATGCAGGGGTTTGCACTTTGTGTATCAGTGACTGAAAAGTGTAAAATGAGCTTTGATTTAGTTGCCATGCACAAGCTTTTCCTTTGCTTTTTCAACAGGCAATGGAAGCCTCAGTTTATTTTTGCCATGCTCTTAGGACTGTGCAGAAAAATAATTAGGAGGTTGGTAATACAGACACTGAAGGGTTTCTGTGCTCAGCACATTTAAAAAGTGAAGTCTGTAGATGAAAAACAAGGCCAGTCCTCCTGGCTGGTCTCTGTGAGTCCTGCTCTGCAGTGGGAATCGGTGCTGCTCAGTGCCTTTGTAAGAGCTCAAAAGTGGGGATGCTTCTCCCTGCTGATCCCATCTGAGGGCTGGAGAGATTTGGCCAGGCTTTATTCCAGGAAGGAAATAAAGACTTTGTTTTTAAACTGTGGGTCCTTGGGCTGACAGAACATATAATTTCAGATGCCAGACCTTTCCCTTGTTCTGTTTTCTGATCCTGAACTTTTGGAAAACAATGAATAGTCTTTACTGCTTCCACTCCAAGAGGCAGCATCTTGCAAATGCTTGGAGCTGGTTGCTTGCCTTAGACAGTGTTTGTGGGTACTGTTGTTTGAGGAATTGCTGTTACATGTAAGTGACGTCTTCAAAGGGCACAGACAGCACAGCTGGTGATAATAGCTGGGATGGCAATTGCACAATCTCTCCATCTTCATGCTTTGTGGAGTATGGTAATCAGGCATTTGGGTAAGGAACAAATTGCACCTCTCTGACTTCACTGTCCCTTGGGGCTGCAGCAGAGAGTACTTATTACAGCCTGAGATGGATGTGGGATGGCCACTTCGGAGCAACTTCTGTACGTCTTCTCAGTTCTGAATCTTGGTCTCTTGATTTGCTCATAACTGACATCTTAGTTGTGCAGTTGCATCTGAAATTTACCTTTGAGCCTTTGAAGTAAAATGAATCCTGAACAACTGTCTGAATTCTGAGCTTTCAGCTGAGAGTTATGTCTCAGTGTTTAACAGAAATTAATACTAGACATTAAGCATCTCAGCTGCAAATTAAGTGGACTATTTCTATGTTATGTGTAAATCCATCCATATCTTCACTTTGCAGCCTAATATAATTTTATTAAGGCACTTCAGTAACTGTAAAGGGAGAGAATTAGCATTTTGGGGTATTTTGGGTTTAGTGCATTATGTCACTGTCTTGTAGTGATTACTAAATACCTTAATGATATGTTTGGTGGAATTCTAGTTTTGGCAGGGCCATTAGGATGATAAAGAGCTCAGCAAGGAAGAGTAAATTACAGCTGAGTTCAGAAGTGGTGCTTGAATCTTTTAAGTTGCTGTAAGTTTTTACAAGGATGTGTGAAAAGAGCTAGATGACTTTGTATACAAGTCTGTTTATCAGACACACTGCACATCAAACACTGACTTAAGCTGCAGCTCCTTTATATGATCAATGTGGAAAGGCTCCTTTTCCCAGCCTCTGTTCTCATATTTTTATTTAGCAGCTAGCATTGACTTTGGTTTCCTGGGTTTTGTGTCAACTTGAAGAGTGGATGCTACCTGGTGGTTGAAGCAGGGGACTGAGTGGAGGTGACAAGTCAGGACATCTTGCCTCTGTTCTTGCTTCTTTGTACTTATTTTGCGACCTTGAACTGAAGCATGTTTTACCTTTGGTTCTGAGATATAGTTAATTACATTGAAAAACACTGAAGATGAGACAACTGCACAATGATTAAGTCTTAATTTGCTTTGTGATTTTTTTTTGTTTCTCATTAACCCTGCTGAAGCAGGACCTTTGAAGCAAAAATCAAAGGTAAATATTATTTTTAGAAGTATAGAGGTGTAGAGGACTGAATAAGTCAGCTGTGACAAGACTTTGCAGAGCCCATGGTTTTATATTGGCCTGCAGCAAAACCCAGGGCCTGGGTCCTGTGTAACAGGTTGTCACACTGCTGCAGTCCCCTGAATTTTTTTTTTTTAGAGTCCAGTCAAGCTCATTTATAATTTCCCTCATGGTATTTGTGGTGTTGTTTCAATGCAGATGTAGTACTGATTTTATTTTGGTTTATTTGGAGTTCATAATAATGTCTACTGTCTAATTCTAGTGTCTGTAGGTGTTGTGATAACTGAGCCAGTTTTCTTGGTGAAAATAATTAGTGACAATGAAACGTCAGATTTGCTGCAATAGTCTTTGGCCATACTGACTAATTTTTCCTCTGGTGTTGGGTCATGCATATGTATTTGTGGATAAACTCCTCCTGTAAGTGTATTAGGGAGGAAACAGTAGGACTGATTCTTTTTCTTTGTTTCCCAGCAAAGAAGACTAATTTCACTGAAAGCTGTAGTTATGCTAATGTAACATTAGTGTAGGAGGAGAACTGGGCCCAATCCAGAATGATTTGGTTTTATCAGTTAGAAATTAGGACTGTTGGAGGTGAAAGTGGCAATAAAATTGAAAGTGAGAAGTGATTTAATGATAGACATATAAACAGATCTTTTTAAAAAATTGGAGATTGCTCCAGCAAATTAACAGGCAAAATTTGTAGGCAAAATTAACAATATCCATGATGTTTGCAAGGGGGTAAAATGTACCATGTTCAGTTTACATGGGATTAGGGATTTAGGAAGGGACTAGGGAGTTGGCAGGCAAAAGCCCTTTTAAGAAGCAGTGTAGGAGTCATAGTCTGTGAGGCTAGGGGGTCACTCTGTCCCACTATACCAATTCCGTCTGGTATTAAAAAATTACTTCTGTGCTCTACAAAACTACATTGTGTCTGTATTGAATATTCTTAAATGCAATGGAAGAGTGTATTTGGAGAGAGAAATTGGAGATCCTACATTTATATATATACACACACGCATAT
>VZTT01075289.1:11676-25127 GCA_013400855.1 Buphagus erythrorhynchus | reverse complement strand
AATTTAGACATGCTGACATTTATGATATAAAGTTAATATTAGGTACTTAAAAGTACACCCTGGTATTGTGGTAAAGAACTCCAAAACCAGCTATGTATAGTTTGAACTTTCTGGCTGGTGGGAGATACACCTAAGTGTCATTTAGAGGTCAGTTGTGCTGACTTTCTACAGGTGAGATGGAGTTTGGCACATACTCCTCTGTCTCGCCCCTCTCCTCAATGGCACACGGCTTTTTGGTACCGCCACTGGCTGCTGAGGAGATGGTAACACTGGTGGCTGCTGAGGAGATGGTAACACTCTTGCAGTAGCTTGGCTTATTCAGAGCCTCAGCAGTGACTCTTGTCACAGCTTGCTTACCTCTCCAGGTTCTTCTGAGTGAGCTCAGCCTCTGAAATACAGAGATTATACTCATAAGAAAGACCCAGAGTAAAAGTGCTTAGACTAGTGGTGAGATTGGGTATTTTTTAAATTGCTCAGAACATTTAGGGGCATAAACCCCGGATATTTCAGAACATTGAATTATNACAAAATGGAAAGTTGGTGAAAATGGAGAAGAGGAGCATCTTAAAACTGTGTAGACAACTGGGCAGTCTCCTGGAAAGACCAGTCTTAAAGTTCCTTGGATGCTTGTTACTTCTAATGAAAGCAATCCTAAAGACTTGGATTTTTGATTGTCCTACATTTTTATCTGGTAAAGAAAATGTGAAGAATAACCACATGGGAATTACCACGCTGAATGTGTTCTCTTTTTTTAAGGTCCCTTGCTAGAAATACATCTAGTGGATTATTTTGTTTTTCTTTTCTGTTTTATAATGATTATGTGCAGTTCTTTGTAAGAATACTTTGTTGCTTTAAGATGCTTCTCTCTGAAATATGATGACCTACCTTGAATTCTCTTTGTAGCGTCTTTAAATCTTCTGTGCTAATTACTTCCCATATGTTTCTTTCCATTTAGAAAGCCATTAAATATTTTCTTATTTTACTTTATAGCTCTAGGAGAAAGCTAGATCAATATGCTGGATTTCCCAGTTCCAGACACCTGAGTTCTGAATAAATTGGACTTACTGTGACTGAATATGAGCTCAGTATGCTTACCCTGACTTATATATACTGCTGAACTATTGCATAGCAGTACGAGTCCTGATGCAAACTGGCACGCTGACAGGGAAAGGGAGGAATTCATTTGCTTGTCTATACTGTAGCTGATGTGGTCTGATCCTTACTGGTCTTTTCTCTCTTTGGGTATTTCTGTCAGTGCACTGGAAATTTTTATATACCATATCTAATTACAGGAAGGTTTTTGAAGAGTGATAGTTCAACACCTCTTCTTACTTAACTGTTTTATATTCAAAACATTCATATTAATGTTTTGACTTTGTAATTTTGCTGAGTTTCACCAATTCCCACTGTTGGTGAA
This sequence comes from Buphagus erythrorhynchus, assembly GCA_013400855.1. Classification (NCBI taxonomy): domain Eukaryota; kingdom Metazoa; phylum Chordata; class Aves; order Passeriformes; family Sturnidae; genus Buphagus; species Buphagus erythrorhynchus. The sequence continues at coordinate 23,710 of VZTT01075289.1, read as the reverse complement.
CCAGTTTAAAGTCATATATATTATATTGTTGTCAGAACTGGGAAGAATCAAGATCATACTGAAGTATATACATTCTGTGGGCTCAAAATTATTTACTGCCATCTAAGTTTCTGTTTACTTTTGTTTATGAAAACAGGCCTGGCAATGGTGAGAAATGAGTTTAAAATGACAGGTGGCTTAGTTATAAAAAAAAAATCTCAGTATGAATTATAAGTGTGTGTATAAATATATTTATATATGCTTAATAATGTAAGAAAGAGACATCTCAGTCATTGCTTAAGCTGAGTGATGCATACATTTGTACTTATTTCTGGCTATTTAATTTAATTCATATGTGAGCCTTACTGCTAAAGGGAATGAGATGTAAAATTGAAAGAAAAAAATAGCAAACACTAAATGAAAACTTGGAGAGTATGATGGGTTTTCAATGTTCCTTTTAATCAAAACAGAAACTCTTTCCAGGGTTTGTCATCAAAAAAGTTCTCATTATTATGAAGAACCTGTAATTCAGTACAATGGTTATGAGGCTCTAAACTGGAGGGAATGATTGCTGGGCCTTTGCTTAGCAAGAGGAACATTGTAATTATCCAGTCAGAACAGAACACTGCTCTCCTGACCTTTTTGCTGGCCAGTGATGTTCTTGTCAGCCTGTTCATAACAGCAGTGCCCTAAAATGCTCCTCTGGAATTTGGAGTTTATGTACTGTTAGCATTGACTTGCACAGTATCTGCAGAAATCAAACTCTTCCCCAGAAGTATGAATTTGAGACAACTTACCCACTGTCCCTCTGGATCTTAGTGGTGTATGCAACAACTTTATTAAGACTTGAAGAGAACTGCAAGCACAAGCTGTATCTGGGGCTCTTTTTATTTAGCAAACCATTAGGCAATATTACAGAGATTCTCTGTTATTTCTCTGCTTGTAGTGATGTCATTTTTGAATTGCTGTGGATACTTTTATGTACCCTAATCTGTTTTAACTCATGGGCTTGCTGCTTTGAATGTGTGTGTTCATGGTTCTTTTCTCTTGCTGTCTCTTTGTCTTTAATGGTCTCTAATAAATAGAAAAGGCACATACCTGCCATTCTTCCACATTAATGAGTGGCATCCATCACAAAGAAGCCTATGAAATGATTTTGTTGAAGATGTGCTTGCAACATAAATTACTGGTGTGCACCCATCTTTAATGCACAACTTTCCTTTTTTATAGTAGTTCAAACAGAGTTGTGTAATCAGATTTGCAAGGGTAGCTCTTGCTATCGTGGTGAAGATTGTTGCCCTGCTAGGGTTTTCTTTTATCTAATTACTTCAGATGCAGAAAAAACTTATGGATGTAAAGTGATATGTTAAAAGATTCTTTTCATTTTTTAGGCTACTCACCCAGAATGTTGGTCTTCTTTATGTTGGAAACTTTGACAGACCTTTTGCACAAATTAAGGTATGATTACTAAGCTGGGGGGAGGGGGCTATTTCAATTATTTCACTTCTGTATGATTTAGAGAACTTCAGGACTTTTAAGTTATCAATATAGCTTCAGAAAAAACAATGGGAAATAGTGCTGCTTTGGTTAATGTTTACCTTATTCTGGCTTTGCTTTTGGTTTAATCTGTGCTCTTAACTTGTCAAAGAAGTTTAATTTTTCCAATCATCTTTTGATTAATTTTGACTCTGGTTTAATTACCAGAAGGTTTTGTTGTTAGAGACATTTCAAAGCTAAGCTGCTTTTGAAGCCCTGTAGTTCTTTAAGTGATCCTTGACAGGGAAGACACTGCACTAAAAAGCACAGATTGTTTTCCCAGTATTATTAGATTTATTATGAAAGACTCATGAAATTGCTGGAAAATAATTTGTCTTTTATGACTTATTGTTTCTTTTTCTTCAGTGGAACTATAATAGCTTCATGTTCCTAATTGCCAGTTACTAATTAGTTATTGCCATGTCACTTGCAAACAAAAATGTTTTACAAGAATATATGGGCTGATTCTGATGAGTGTCATTGATATTTTCATTAGAACAAAGAGAGGGAGGCATTAGCATGTCAGCCATTAAACTACAATGTGGAAATGTGGTATCTGTTTTAGAATGCTGAAGTGTTCCCAGGTCCTAGATTATACCTGTAATTATTACATATTCTGCGCTCTAGGCTGCATTGTTCCCTCCATCATGTGCATATGCTTGTGCTTCAGAATTTTAAAAACCTTGTTTTTGTTGTACATCAAAATGAAACTTAATTTCTAACACTCAGATGTGTTCTTTTGCCATCCCTAATTATGTTAGTAAACAGTATTCCCAACTGTATCTAGCAAATACTTTTTATAACTTAAACCTTGGTACTGTATTAAAATTATTTTAAAATAAGAAAAGCATGCTGTTCATCTTCCCAGTTCCTACGTGTGTATTATTCAGTTTGGCTAATAACCAAACAATTAAAATGTTACTTGCATGAAGCAGCTTGCTAGAAGTTTCTTCAAAAATAACCTTGTATACTTTTGTTGACACCTCTTAAGACTAGAGCTTCTTTAAAAGCTTTATAAAAGTTAACTGTTCTCCTGTTCTAAATCAAGATCCTTTTCTGCCTGCTCCATCCACGTATAAGAATAATAAGTAGCAAAATGGGAGGTTTTCCCCATGGCTTGGAAGAGTTTAAGTCCACTGGGTGGAAGTGAGAGAGAAGAGGTGAATAACCCACTTGTTTTCTGCTGCTTGCAGTCAGAAAACCTAGTACTTGGTGCCCCTCCTAATACTTTGGGCCAGGGAAGAGACCCTTCTGCTCACAGGACAGCTGTAGAGATGCTGTACAGGATCCAGCTGCAGGACTGCGTGGCAGGCCACTTGCAAATGCTTAGGGACAGAGGCACTAACAGGATAAATCCAAAGTGTGCAGACAGCTTCCTGCAATTTGCATGCAGGATCTTCTCTGCCGGAAATGGTATTTGCATCCTGTTGCTTAATAGACTCAGTTGGACTTCCCTCCCTTAGGGTGCTTGAGGGATTTTCCACTAGATTTTCAACATACAAAGCCATACTATCATTGTGAGTTAAGGGGTTTTTTTATCTTTTCAATCTATTGCCAAATTATTCTTTTTGGTTCAACCTAGCCCTTATGTCAAGAGAAGTGATGAGCAGTCATTCTCTATTCCTGATTTTTATCTTCCCCTCCACATTACATCTTGCATCGTCCAGACCACAGAAATTTAATCTATTTCATTGCTCCCGAAATCCAACCTGTATCTCCAATCAATTTTTTGTTTTACATACCCTTCTGTATTTCTACTGTTGCTTTTTTTAGAGTAGGGGATGGCATAATGTTGAAGATATGGGCATAATAGCATTTTCTATTGTGTCTGCAGTTCTTTATATATGGTACCATGCTTGCTAAATACCTGATACACAGTTAATTTGGGTAAGCTAATACTAGACTTTCTGGTAATATATCACTGGTGTAGTCTCATCCTAAATGTTGCATTTGCCAGAGAATAGGTTAAGTGGATAATCAAATGAATTTCAGTTGCTGCCTTTGAAAAACAAAGCCTATTTTCCACTTAATTATTGGAGATTACATTGAAAAGTTTGAATAAGCTAATTCCACAAGCTGTAGTCCATAAAATATAACTTATTTGTGGAGCTATAAGGATATATATGGTTTTACATTTGCACACTGTTACTTTGCTTTGCTTCTGGTGCTAAAAGCAGTGCTGCAGTGGTGAGCTGATTGGTGTGGCTTGTTATTACCTTCAGCTGGGAAATGGCATGTAGTTAACAAAGACAAAAGGCTTTTGAAACTGAAGCTTCTCTCTGATTGCTTTAGATTCTAATGGGATTTTTGCTGCATGGCAGCAGAAGGAACTGGTATGGAGTGATGAGGGTCACAACTTTTATAGAGATCTTCAACACTGAAAAAAGTAAAAGGGAGTAATAATTCACACTGGAAGTTGGTGGTGCAAAAATAAGTTTTTGTACTCTGGAGATGTACAATATTATTTCATAACTGTTGACACAGGTTTCTTTAATTCTTCCCCCAGCTCTTCTTCAGGTGTTTAATATGCTTTTGCTAATGATCCCATCAGTTAAAAGACCAGTGAACTACCTATGGTCCTTGAATATATATAAGGCAGAGTCTTTATAACCTTTTAGTTCAAATATGCTTTTACACACTGTGTGATAGATTGGTCTCTCTTGTTATATAAATTACCCACTCATGTTCATTTGCAAACATCCCAAGTATTATGTATTCTATTAAGATATAGCATTTTCTGCCAAATGTATGCATTAAGGAATGCCCCAAACCACTACAAGTCCTCTGCCAGTGTAGATTTATTACTCAGAGTGGACCATTATTAGACAGCAGTAATTCCAGTACATTTTAGTGCTCTTTCAGTTGGACAAGTAGGAGTGTTACCAGGTCTTTGAAATATTCACAGTAAACATATAAACTGCCATGATAGTACTCATATATTCATGTTTCAGTTTATGTGCATTTACAAAATTGCAAAAAGAAAAACTCCTGATCAAATTATCCCTTCCCAAAAGCAAACACATTTGACTTTCCAAAACTGTGCAGGAGATAATTGCACCAATGTCTTTGATGATGAAGAATAGTAGATGGCAATTCTGGGAAAAGAATTGGAAATAGTAATGTCTCTTCTAGGATGATTTTTCTATATGTTCCTTTCTTATATCAATAATTCATTAATATATATTAATATTTATAATGTTTCTGAGACATAGCTGAACTGATAAGATTAACTGAAATTACCTGATCTTCCTCCTCAACTTGCTTTCAGTGCTATCAGTGGTTATGCTTGATAGGTGTTGGATATCTGTACTTCATTATGCAAGAGAAATGTGAATCATTCACTCCTGAAGCTTTTGAATTTTGCAGCTGGTAGCAGATGGATAGAAAAAATGGGAAAAAAGAATTTTCCTGGCTAGAGGGATCTGCCTGGAACTTAACTTTTCTAATAATGTGTGAGTTCATAGGTATTTTAATTTATTTCAAGATTTTTTTTATGTTGCTAGTTTAGACAGAGTTTATGATAGAACATTTAAGTTTTTGCACGGCATTTGTGATTGTGATTACAGGGTAATATTTAGTGAGTTTCAGTAAGTTCAGTGATTTATATAAATGATGGCTGTTTCAGTTGGCTTATGAGACAATTAATTATTTCAAAATTCTGCTATGGTAATGGTTTTTCATTTTTTCCTAGAGGATTGTTCTTTAAGGTTATATTGAAGGAATCAATTTAATAGAGGTTAGTTACTTTTAATAATTTAGTTTTGTTTCTAAATAAAATTATTCTAAAATACTGTTGAATTCTAATGTCCATTCAATAGTAGTGTAGAACAGTTTCACCATAAATGTTTGCTTTCAGTATCTTTTCCCATTAAAGCTATGTTAGTAGTAGTAATAGTAGTGGTTACTGTCATACACTTCTGCTTTCTTTCAAAGACCTCTGGATCAATGCAATGATTTGCAGCTTTCTTTGGATCTTAATTGATTGTATTTATTAAACATCTCTTGGAAATTTGATTAAATGAAAAAGGTTTCTGTAAGTGATAATCTTGATCAAGAAGATAAAGTATTGTTCATCTGCTGGAATTAACTGGCAAGCTTTCTTCTGTCTTTTTTCCCTAAATATTGTTAGTATTTTTTTGCTAACAAGGAAGGTATTAAAGCAAAAACCTTATAATAGAAATTTTATGTTTATTAGAAGTAATTAAATCTGTTTTCCCAGTATACATAATAATTTCCCATAATAATGGAAGGGTATGTTACTGGGGTTTTATGACACATTGTTTTTAAACTTGAGATTTGATCAATGTAGATTACAATGAAAACTTAGCTACACTACATGCAGTAATTATATCTATAAAGAAAATCATACTGTGTAGTCAATTTATTAGGATTGTCAGTTTTTGCAGTTCAGTTCCTAGTAGCTTCTGGGGTTAGGGGAAATGGTTCAGTACACTGTGTTCTCCATTATTAATAAGTAATGAAGCTTCTGGCAGTCTTTACTATGAGCTAATAACTAGTTTCATTTTTTGGCTTTCTTAGCACATTAAATTACCATTTAAATAAAGATTAATTACAACTGTTTTATTTTTAGTATTTTAAGAGTAGTTATTAGAAGTTTCATAGCAACTATACTTTGTTCAAAATAGAATTGTTCGATTTGATAGAATATGAGTAAAGTTACATTGAAAAGAATATTTTGAAAATAATAATGTGTTTTTAGTATTTTGTTTTTGATTCTAGGATCCCAGTGGAAAATTCTGAGTTTTAAGTTTGCTTCTGGGGAATTTGCTGCTGTAGTTACAGCAGTCTTGCCATCAAGAACTAGTGAGGAATCAAGATCTCTGCTCTGACCTGCACCTCAATAGCCCTAATCTGTGATTTTATTAAACTTGAGTACAGAGTTGCTGATTGCTGAAGCAGCTAAGCTGACCACCTACACTCCAGGAATGTAGTTTGGTTCTAAGCTATTATTTGTCCAACTGCATCGTTTTCCCTCGGCAAATGCACTTTTAATTAAAAACATGATAAAGCATAGTAAAGTTCTGCCAGAGAGAGGCCTTGCAGCAGGTAATCACCCTAAAATAATTTCTTTGATCAAATCAAAACCTGTAGACTCTCCAGATACAAATCCATCCACCTGTACTTTAGGATCTGCCAGCAACTGCTCAGCACCTCAGAAAATTTACTGTAATGTTCCCAGGAGCTGAAACCTCATGAACATAGTTGCCTTACCTTTGTCCAGACACACAGGCTGAACTGGTGTCTGAGAACCAGGTCAGACAATTCATTACTCCTTCAGCAGTGTCAAACCTGTGTAGTTGATTACTGAAATGGTTGGCCACAATTTACCAAATAATCCTTTCCTGAAGAAGAGGGAACAGGGATGAATTTACGGTCTTGCTGCTCTTAAGAGGTTATTTTTTAAGGCAGAATAAGCTGCTGATTTCTCAGCTGAAGCTGGCATATTTTTCTTCCCTAACTGATAATCACTTCTATTCGCAGTTAGATCCCAAAGCTTGGGATACCTTGTTTAGGGTACAGGTCTCCAGACCACTCCAAAGTTAGGGAGAGAATTAGTCCAACTTTCACCACACAGTCAGTTGCTGTACAGACAGAGCTCCACAGCAGCAGTGTGGTCTATAAAGTATTTTAGCAAAAAAATGTTTAAAAGTTTTCCCTTTGAGCCTGTTCACAGCCACTAGGAGTATGTTGGTGTCTTAATTATTTGATGTTTTGCTTACTGGACTTGCATACATAATCACAGACGTTTCTGTGTTCACTACCAGAGCAAATAGTAGAGCAAAACAATTTCTCATTTATAATGGTCAAGTCATAACCTGGATTTTGCATTTCTATAGCCTATCTCCCCTTCTTACTGTTTTGTGCTGTTACTGTGTTTTATGTGTTATGAAATGCCATAGAACATGACCTAGGGAAATCATGTCTTCAGCTTGAAGATTGTACAGCCCTAGAATCTCTGAAGTGAGATGTTTCTGAGAAAACAGAAATGCAGATTTATCTGTGTTTGGTTCTGGTTGTTCACATTGAAGATTTGGTTCTGGCTGTTCACATTGAAGATAAGTAATTTCACACTGAAAGAGACATCACTGGATTGAACAGGGGCCTGTCAAATTAAAGACAAATAGCTGTAACCTTCATTAGCTTAGCAAGGTAGTGTCGGAGAAGGATTGTTTCATCTTCTTATTAGCAGAGTTAACATGAACAGTGAGGTGAAGAAAAATGGGAGATTATTTTTAGCTAGGAAAGTAATGATAGGACAGCAAATGGGTTATCCTGGACAGAAATAGTGTTGTTCTGAAAGCTAAAGAATGCTTTGAGAGCTGCAGATCTGGATCCAACTTCCACTAGGAACAAATGCCTTGACAGTGTTGAGAAGGAGTGTGATAATTACATGATTTGGTGATTGTGAAAGAAGAAGATAAATCCAGGTAATCTGAGTCCCTACATTTCATTAAACACAGTGACTCTAAATTAAAACACACAGAATGGGGATAAAGCTGTATAATCTACCTCTTCTGAAGTTCAAACTGCATCTTTAGGACAAAGTAATCAACATTAATCCTATATACTTATTATTGTTAACAGTCTTCCAAGAGAACTGGTGGGTGGCTCTTACATTTTATAGAGTTTTGTGGGATGTTACAGCAGGCTTTTCATATCCTTTTGCTACTTGTAGAAGCTGTACTGAGCATCATTGGAATTGGCTGTTGAGAAACTGTGTAAAGAAATCCCTCTCTTTGTTTTTATTATTCTATCTTTTGTGGAAATCACCTATACTTGTGTGTCATACAGAAGTCAACACATGGAAACAGTTTTAGCACCAAAACTTTAAAAAATAGGCTGATGGAGAGATAATATTTTGAAATAAATTTCTCAATATAGTGGCAATTTAGGATTTTTTTTTCCAGTGTTTATTGGTACAAGATGACAAGGTACAGTCTTCTCATGGGAAGTCATATAATGCTGAGATAATGCCTTCTGGATCCTGAACCTTTTCTATTCATTCCTTTCTTCTGCACTGTTACCACATCTTCAGGGTTCTCTGAGATATATGAAAAGTTACCTAGCATAGGGTTGTAGACTGTATTTTGTCTTTGGCAGGAATGATGAAAGGTTTTAAATCAAAGATAAAGTTAATAATTTTCAGCAGCAAGATGGTTTTCAGGAGGACACCCTAGGACTTGGAGTGCACTTGGTGGAACCTATAGTGCTTAGACATCTTGGAATCTTCTATCCCAAGCTCTAGATGCCTTTCTTTGTGTCCTAAACAATAATCTGAACATATTCAATAACTAAATTTTGAATTAATGAGAGCAGGAACAGAATCCATGGGAGGTTCTGCCCTACCCACACAGTTGATATTTTGTAAAGAAGGTGAGGGAGGTGCTAGGGAGAATTTACTGAACTAACCGCAAGTTAGAAAATGTAAGGTGCTAGCAAAAAACCACCAACTGCTCATTCCTAAATTATATGTTTGTTAAAGGTAGCAAATTTAGCTCATTTTGGAAAAAAAGGCAATTTTGAACCATTACTTTGAGAATTAATTGGGAAAGAAAAAAAGTATATGGCTTAATTTTTTATCCCTTGACTTCTTTGTTACCTTTCTCTACATTTTGACATTGTTTGTTGCAGCTTTTCTCAATCATACGTGTTTCTCTTAAGGGCAAGAGGTCCTGACTGCCTGTGTGTTTCTACAGAGCCTGGAATATTAGAGCTCTCAGTCCTGCCTGGGAATTTTAGACACCAATAATATAAATAAATAGTAATATATTATACATTTGCATTTATATTACAGTAAAAGCCAGCATACAGTGGACATTTATTCTCTGTAGACATATTAAGGAGCAAAAATAAAATACTTTAAGAAAAATCTGGCCTTAGAACTGGTGATGTAAACAGAAAGAGAATAACTATAAAATCTACGTTAGCAGTGCACAAACTGAAGCAGTGATTTTGTATGCTGTCACAATTGCTGCCCCTAAGAACACAGTGTTAATGAGCTATAATTTATGAATTCACTCTCTTCTGATGGATCAGGCCCCATTTTGTTTTTTGTCATGATTATAGCTATAAATTCAGTTTTAAAAATGGTTCTCTGTAAAGCATGCAGTGTTCCATAGAAATCCACAGAATTAGGAATATTACCTCTGTAGTTTTCTCTTGTTGCTGCCAAAAAGATAGAATTATTGTTTTTTTGTTTTGGAATATGATTTTCCTTGGGGTTTTTTGTTGAGGTTTTGGGGGTTTTTGGGGGTGGGGGAACAGGTTTTGTTATTTCAGCTCCCGGTAGTTTTTTTTTTAATAATTCCAAGTTTGTTCTTGGCAAGCAAGGGGTGAATTAAGCCTTCTGAAAAGTTAAAATAATAGTTAATTGATTGCAGATCTTAATTTGTTGGACTTTTTTATTGTTTTCTATTTACCTCTGCATTAACTGTGTAGAGAAAAAAAAAGCCTTCAAATGCTTTTTGTAAGTATTGTAAAAATGAACAGATTGCAGTTTTTTCAAGCCTTCCATTTCCTGAGCTTACAAATACCTCTTAGCAATACAAAATCAGTATGATCTTACCTCATTTCTCCAAAAGCTTAGAAAAACAAGTGCTGACAAAGGAACCTCAGCAAGTTCAGGCGCAGCAAATTCAGAGTTGTGCATCAGGTGCAGAGCGAGCTGGAGCCCTTGTGTGGCTGCACAGCAGGTCTGCAGAGCAGCACCCCAGGGTCCCAATGGCCAAGGTGAGCTGAGCCAGCCACGTGCTGTGGCACTGGGAAAGGCCAACCACACCTTGGGTTGTCTTAGCCAGGGCATTGCCAGCAGGTCGAGGAAGGTGCCTGTTCTCTGCTCAAGCATTTCTGAAAGACATCTGAGATAAGTGTGCACAGTTTTGGGTTGCCTGGGGCATGAGAAGCCTCTGAAGTGACCCCTGTGGGGGTCATGGCAAAGGGGAGAGCACATAGCCTGTGTGGAGAGGTTAAAGAAATAGTGTTTGTTTAGAAGAAAAGGGCACTAATTGCATCCTCCATCATCTAAAGTAAGATTGCAGTCCTCCATCATCTGAAGTGAGATTGCAGAAAAAAAGATGCTTCCCAGAGATGCCTAGGGAAAGACAAGCAGGAAAATTCTAGTTGAATGTAAGAAAAATTTTGCATGGAGGTTGGTTGAGCACAGCAGCAGGTTTCTTGAAGGCACTGTAAAACCTCTGTCTGTGGAGATTTTCAGAGTGCAACTGGAAGAGACCCTGAGCAACCTGACTCATCTTTGAAGTTAACCAGCCTAGAGCAGGAGAGTGTTGGCTGGGTGTCCCTTCTGACATGAATTTTTCAGGTTCTGTGATATTTTGGAGTACAAGCAGTCACTGCTGTGAAACTTAACTAGTTCATAAGGATATATTATTGGAAAATTTTTGAGTTGGATATTTCTGAACCTCTTCTGTTACTGATTGAATAGAGCTTAATTTCAGTCTGTAATATGAGCATACAGTATTCCTGTCAGTTCTTCCTTATCTTTTCCAATGGCTGTGACCACAACTTGCATTACACAAGGCTTTCAGTGCTTCCATTCTTAGTATCTTGGGATTTTTCCTGTTAAATGTTTACCTTGAAAGTGTCTGCTTTTCTCATAATACAAAAAATATAAAAAGATGTGCCCTTTTTCCATTAAGAGGTAGAATTGCATTATATTCCAGAGATCCTATGATCCTCTTTCAAATAACATGCTGTGTTTTCTTCACTGAAATGTTTATTTAGTAGAAGAAAAATGGGTGTTCTACTTTGAAGTCATTCTGCAGCTGTTTTCCCATAATGACAGAGTATGGATTTTTTAATGGAGTATGTGGTATATGTTGAAAATAAAGCATCTCTGGCTTAATCTAAAAATTTGTGAGTCTAACTGGAGCTGAGAGAAGCTGGTGTTCTCAGGAATATCTCTAAAACTCAAGAGGTTTATAGATTGTTCAGAGCCATGTAACTAATTTTAAAAGAAATATAGCAAAGAAGAAGAGAAATTGGAAGTGGCAGCAGTAGCAGCAAAGCTCAGGAGTAACAGGCTGGAAGAGCAGCCCGTGAGTAGCTGTTGGATGTAAATGAGCCAAGAGACTTGGTAAATGTGTGAAATGGGGTGTAACTGTTGTGCATTAGTAAGGGAAGAGGGTATGTAACAGCATTCCAATACAGGATACCTGAGGAAACAACACTTAGATATATGTGTTAGGAGGTCACAGTCATGCTATCTAACATTCATACCTTCCCCTACAGTCTTGTCTGCAGCCCTGTTCCAGCAGCAGCACTGACCCTTAGGAAAAGCCTCCAGAATTAATCCCTGAGACCATTAGTATTTTTCTCTTCAGTTGTCTTGGTTGGGGTACTTCTATCATACTACTCACAAGATTAAGCCAAAAAGCAGTTTTTTATTACACTGGAGATGTTTGATTTGGAGTTTCCCCATTTCCTTTTGTTTGATAAGTAATGAGATTTGAAACCATGAGACTTTAGTTTTCTTTTTTTT